>JAODPA010023300.1:0-35832 GCA_025585075.1 Nepenthes mirabilis | reverse complement strand
ATAAAAGAGCTTAAATTTAAGATTTATTAGTAAATAAATTAAAATTAAACTCATTAAATCTAAATTAATTAAACTCATCAACACTTTGATTTAGGCAACTGAATAGACTCATTTAAGAACTTGTTAATGACTTGATTATGAGCTCACAAATAAATTTTGAGGCGTAAAGATGCCAGAGGATTGTCAACAGGCACTTCAACGATTTGAGTTTTGGCTCACCCATAACCTGGAACTCAACTCGCTTTATGAGCCAACTCGAAAAAACCACCTGAGTCAAACTCGAACTGAGTTCGACCTAAAAATAGAATGAGTTTGCTCAAACTCGAGCCAAGAATTAAAAGAAGCAAGACAAGCCAGAACGAGTCTAAACTCAATTTAATTCATTTATACTCCACTGACCATTCATGTTGAGGCTGAACTGAACATGCGACGCAACGGAGCAGGAGCTCAGGTCTCACAGGGCCGAGTAAATATCAAGCCGGACTTCCATCCAAATCTCAGATGGACTAACTGATACTGTGAACTCCATCATACAAGAAACCTGCAAATTTCATGCCAATCGTCAACTCTTAAAGCCAAGTAATTAAGAGAAATGACTTTCCATCTCAACAGAAACTGATTTAATTTTATTCTAAAAGTATTAAATTTACAAGTAACAAGACATTTAAAGATCAAAATAATTTCAAGCCAACCTACCTTAACTGATCTACATTACTCTTTAAATTCCATAGCAATTATGTATAAGGCTATGTAGAAAACTCGCACCCTATGTCTGAACGTATACAGGTATAGCTCGGTTCATTATGTGTATATATCGCTTCAGATGACTCGGAATAACTCATCTAGGCAAATCCCAATAGAATGAACACCTTGAAGGTTCTGATCTTGAGGTAAAACGGACTTAGAGGAGATCAGAGCATTTCATCATTCACTGAACGATCACAAATACGTACTACTTTTACTATGGAATGAGTACATACAGAGGATTCCACCTGAGCTTGGTTGTGCTTGGCGGGAAGGTACAAGGTAGACAGACCAAGGCAGACCAGAACCCAGCCACTTCTCCTTCTGATTGATGCAATTTGAATCCATTCAACCACCCTGCCAACCAGCACTCCTGCAACCGAATAATAACTACTTGCTAGTAATTCATGTATGAAACACAGGCAATGCTATTCTCTCTCAAACTCTTAGTTTTTCATTAGAGGAGTCCACGGTTCAAATAACCGAACCATTAGGAAAATTTTCAGGTTAGCCTGGCTCTGGTTTTCTTAGCACTCCTAGTACAAATATGTTTATAAATGTGTGTATTCATGTATATATCGGTTGGGTTGGGTAATCACAAAATTAATCACCATCAAATCAAATACGAACCAAAAATGAAAATATTGCAATACTCTGAATGGAGAAAAATATTGGCATTGGTGGTGGCTATATTAGTATTAAATATATCAAAAGGGAAAAAAATTTTAAAATCGTAAGCTGAAAAGGCCGTATCTATCGATATATAGGTTGCATTAACCGATATATCGCTAATGCAAAAAAGCATGTCACGAGATATCGCCAATACTGAAGTATATTGCGTTATTGTCATGCTATCATGAAAAATTACTATTAGGGGGCCTCGATTACCAATAGTTGCATCAATGTCCGATTTTGGTTCATTTACCATATTTTTCGATTCGGCTCAGTTCAGATTTTTATTTTTTTTAACACTGCTATTCTTCATTATTGCTCAGCCGCTGTAAGCAAACAAATGCATGATTACAGTGAATCAGAAAAAAAGGAGAGCACAAACCATTGCAGGAGAGGTTGAAGCATTTACATTGATCACGTGAGAGTAGCTGTGAAGGTTGCTGGGCTTTCGTGATGAACATGAAGTAAGCTCAGATTCGGCAATGCATTGCACGACAAATTGTAAATCGATCCCATGATTCCCCCACAAAATCAACATGGCTACGAGAAACGTGCCACTGCCGAATACAGCTGCTCCTCCTCGAATGGCTTAGACACATAATCATCCATCCCACACTTCATGCACTCTTCATTTGTTGCCTGAATTATATCAGCTGTCATTGCCAGTATTGGTGTGCGCCAATGAGCCACATTTGGAAATGTCTCAGCAGAAACATCTCTCGAATTGATCTTTGAGTTGTATTCACTCTCCATACGACGAACATGCCGTGTAGCTTCAAACCTTCAAAGTAGACCCCACAAAGAAACAATTAATATCAATACGATACAATTTGAGAAATCACCTCTATAAGTTCTGTGATATACTAGACACTTAAGAGCACAAATTGTTGCCTTTGTTAGGAGTGAATAAGAATGAAGGAATGGGGAATCCCATTCTCATTTTAAGAATTAGGAGTTAGGCTTACTAGTTCAAATAGATGAGGAGATTACCTTGGGAAACCCAATCCCTCAACAATATGGGTAGGTTGTGGGGCATTCGATTCGGCTATTCTTACAAATATTCTACTTAAGGGTACGAATTGGGACAATCAAATCACATTCTCTACAGTCTCGTTCCTGTCAAACAAAATGCCTAAATTTCTTTTACCATAACTCAGCTTTTTTTTCATGTTTTCTTCCAAATACTTCACAGTTTACTTGATATTATAAATGAAAACATCGATATCATCATCAATATCACCCATGGCTAGAAGATATGTATCAATATCAGATTAAATTTCTTTATCAAAGATTGTAACCGAAGGTGATATATCGGCCATTATATCGCTAATATAGAAACATATAGCACTTTTGTTGCAGTGTGAGAAAATATTGATATAGGGGGGGCAATACGAAATGGCTTGATTTCACATACATTATAAGCAATATAAACATTTTTGAACTAATTCCAGATAGCAAATCAGTGTGCACAACTCAGAAAATGAAGAGAAGCAGAAAGAAATAAAGGCAGGTTAATTACCCATCCATTTCTGGCATTTGAAGATCCATGAAGCAAGCATCAAATTCATGGGGTGGCTTGAGCAACTGTAAAGCAGCACTTCCACTCTCTACACAGGTAACGACGGCTCCATATTTCTTTAAAGCACCTTCTGCTACTCTTCTGTTGACGGTATTATCATCAACGACCAATATTCGTTTTCCTCCAAGTAAATTTCCGAGTTCAGCTGGTTTTGCTCTAGTTGATTGCCTCTTCCTTCCATTTGCAAAGTCCTCTTGGAAGCAGGCAATTAAGACAGTTAATCTAAGAGGCTTTGTCAGTACATTGTCAACTAAACCAGACGCTTGGATCTCACTGCGCTCAGCAGAGCTTAAGGAAGTAGCCAACAGAAATGTCTTTGGAGCTTGACATATTGTACTGCTATTTGGCTTTATATCTGTAAGCAGGCGACGGAATGCAATGATTGACTCCATTTCCAACACATCCTTGTCGACAAGAACCAAGGCTATTGGTACAGATGCACTGCAGAACCATGTCCAACAATCACAAATACAAGTGTTAGGAACATCTAAACCAATAATAAAGAAATTAAAACCTAATTGATAATGATAAGACAAATTTTTGTTACTACTATTCCAAATCCCACGGGCTTTGTCTCATAAAGTCAATTATTCTCCATATAGGTATAGCTTTTATACTTATTATAGATGCAAATATTGGCTGATATATATTGGTATCAGCGCCCTAATACCAATATTTTCTAATACCGAGATATATCAACTGATATATTAGCCGATAAGCCCCTATAAGCTCACGACTCTCAAAAATTTTTTTCCTTCAAATATACTAAATACTGATAAATATTGTCCGATATGTCCAATATAATATTTTATCTATGATACTTACAATTTTATGCACTCCTAAAAGAATTAAAAGTATAGCTCAATGGTAGAGCAATTGGCTAATAACTAATTGGTCAGAGGTTTACAAACCAAGGTTAGCATAGAAGTGATATCAGTTCGAGTATTGATTACACATCATTGATTATCAATTACAGATTGGTTGAATATTCAAAAAGTTGGAAGACCTTGTTAGAACCTTCTTGCAACTAAGATTTCTCATCTATCTAGGCTTATTTGACATACTTCTCAAACAATTGGGTCAATGAAGTGCAAAAAAGTAGAGTTATAAAACGATACAGTGCATTCTGTCATTCTACTCAAAACTATTTTGAGGAAAACTTCCGGTAGAATCCAGATTCAATCGAAAGTAATTCAAGCAAAGAAAAAACTTTTCAAGCAGTTTGCAGTATTAAATACCTGCTTGGCCTGTTTCTAGAGCACTTTTTCTACTCTAGAAGCTAAAAATAGCTTAAACAGGGCATCAGACAGAAACAGCTTTTGCCTTCTCAAGAAGATGAAAAAAACTTCTAGATGGCCAAAAACTAAATCTACATGGGGAATCAAGCCACAGTTGGCAAATATTGAGGTTTTGTTTTGAGAAAAGTGCACATAATTTGCCAATCTACAACAGCACTTCATGAAAAAGCTCTATTTTGGGCAACACTCTCATGAGGACAACGAGGCCTAATAATGCATTACTTCAAGAGTGTGTGTAGATTTATTCAACCGCAATTTTCTTCTTACTCTGCTACTTATGGTAGTGGGCATGCAACAGGCAAGGGCAGCATAGATGTTTTGACCATCTTAAACTGAAAACAGGGCACCAATTTCCCACACAATGTAGCCAGGGGCAGATCTACCCATTGCTAGTGGATTCAACTGAACCCACTAAAAAATTGTGAAAACAAAGGAACTAGAACGTGTTTTGACCATTGTGACTCATCCCTTGGAGATCAAATGATTTTTCCTTCTTTTTACCAAAAGTAGTAACATAGATGTTTTAAATTACTTTGTTAAAAAAAAAAAAAGTAAAACTAGGAAGTACTGATTTTCATGATAATTTTATAGAACCTCACTGTGTATTGAAATATGTTGTGCCACTACTATCACATATGCAGAGACCATGAATATGGACTTGCAGAAGATTTGCAACTATGTTGGTCTGCCGTAGATGTGGTAGATGTTCAGCAGATGAGTCAAGCTCAAGAAATGCTCCTGTGTAATGAATCTGCTTCTCGCGAATACCAGCCATTGACTTGTGTCTCCCTCTATGCATCGTGGAATATGAAGTTGTCTACTTGCGGTCCGCCTTCGGAGATTGTGGATCTCTCACAATTTATTGCAGTATACTTCTTCCAGCGCCAATGCAATGCCCATACACATTGATACATGATCTCTGCATATGTGATGGTAGTGGCACAATATATCTCAATACTATGTATTGACCCTACTGATAAAAAAAAAATCCTGAACCCCCCATGAATGTAGCATACAACAGCATATGTGACAAACATGGACCGACCTCTTCCCAACTATGAAGTCAATTTGGCGTGCCATCCCATATGAACAGCAACAACAAAGAGTTCTAAAAATAGAACATATTATATAATTTTTTCCCTCAAAAATGGTTCCAAGGAATGCAATCTACCTCATATTTTCAGCACTTGACAAGTATGAGCACGCAGACTCAAGAGTCGGAACTATATCTACGAATATTCCCAATCTCCGAAGATGGTATCGTGTCACCTCAGCTCTGACATTTCTCCCATCAATCACCAAGGCCCTAAATCCCCTGAACTCTGAAACAGCTGCTTCATAGTTCTTCCCTTTTGTGTCTACAGCGTTTAATTCTCCACTCATGAGAACAGCAGTAAATGAAAATGTACTTCCAATGCCGGGTTCACTCACAAATCCAATCTCCCCTTCCATAAGATCAACCAAACGTTTGCTTATACTCAATCCTATTCCGGTCCCACCATAAGTGCGTGACGTGGAGCTGTCAGCCTGCATAAAAGGTGTGAATATGCGGCCCTGTACTTCTCGAGGAATCCCCACCCCCGTGTCCTCTACTGTCACTAATAATTTGATTGTTTGAGTTCCCTCAACAGATTCTTTTCCCCCAATATGCTTAAAATTTTCCCAACTTTTCCATCTGTCAACTGCGAGGAAGCCACTTAACGTGTTAGGATATGTTTGTGAACTGTTTAGACTTTGTCTCAACACTTCATCCATCATATCAAGAGGGTTGCTGACTTCATCCGCCATGTGCACAGATACAAATATATGCCCTTTATCCTTCGTGAACTACAAATTTACACAGTATATCAATCAGCAATTAAACACTAGTAACAACTTATTTTAAAACTTAGCCAAAAAAGGGGGAAAAGTTTTTTGAACAAACAAAAATGAAAAATGGAAAGATGTAGGATTCTGTACATCAGATAATTGTGAGGCCAATCACAGCAAAAATAACTAATGGTCAATCACCACTGAATATTATATGGAATAAACTGCTAAGAAATAAAATAAAGAAAAAGGTAGGTAGTGCACAAGGCTCCGAAAACACGGGGCTTGGGGAGGACGTTTAACTAAAACACAAATAAATCAAGTTGAGAAAAATTGAGGGGGTAAGATGAATAAGTTTTGTAAATGATATATAAAACAAGGTATTCATACAGAGCAATGAAAGAGGGAAAAAGAGTGCACAGAGAAGGAATACGAAAAATATTTTATTATCTCCCAGTGTAACTGTAGCCAACCTTTATATACAGAATTGGCCTTGGTAAGTAACAATAGTGAGCTTAACAGAATCCTCACGTGTAAGAGCAACAGTAGTGAAACAGAAAAACAGACTAACAGATGTATGCATGTGCACAGTTGTTAAATTAAGTGTAATATCTGAATTTAAGGGAAACCCCAGTGGCCGAGGTACAGTGCCGGACGGCAGCTTCCGAAGTCCTGGTGGTAGCAGTGGCCGATTTAGAGGCGAATTCAATAAGCCCCGTAACATTACCCCGTCATTCAAAACAACCTTGTCCTCAAGGTTGTACGATGAAAAATGGCGATCCTTCCGAAATTGATACCATAAATCAGACTGCAGTGGGTTGCTTAGTGGCCTGCCAGTGCCCCACCCGAGCCCATACTTCCAGCTCTTGAAGGTCCAATTGGGTCTCCCAACTTGAGCCATCTCCATAGCAACAATCTCAGTTTGGCCGCCTTGGAAGAGAACTTTAATTACCAAATAGTTAGGCTTTTTGCCGGACTCCTCCATGCACACAGTTCGGTACTTTCCTTTGTTCGCACAGGGCACCCATTTATACTCGATGGTGACAATTTCAAGTTTCAGAGGGGTTTGGTCCATGCCATAGTTGTCGATGGCCCTTGTCTGGAAACCAGCACCAGAACCAGCACCGCCCTGATAAAGAGAAGATACAGCAACAACAAGGTGTTCTCCATGGAAGCCCAAAGCCAAGGGACTGTACCCACATGCTCCTGCGTCGAGTGCTGCCAAACCGTGCAGCCGGCGGAGAAAACTGGAGTGGCTGAAATTGTGGGGCAGTGTAAGCTGCATTGAAGAGTAAACCGGCACAGCAGTTTCGATGGTGGTTGTAGGTGCAATCCTTTGGTATGGGGCCTTGCTATGCCACATTAGGACATAATGAGCTGTTCCTGCAGTTGGGAACCTCTCTCGTTGTGATGGGGCCACTAAGCCATCACTAGCTACAGAAAAGAGGATAGGCCCCATTGCAGTTGGAACCATTGGCAGACAAGATTCCAGCCATTTGTGGCCCTTGTTGAGGAAGGCCTTAATCCTTGTTGCGGTACTTTTCATGAGTCCGAGGATCTGATGCATCCGGGGAAAACGCCTGTGTGTTTCTTGAGTATAATTTTCCCAGCTTTTCCATCTGTCAACTGCGAGGAAGCCACTTAACGTGTTAGGATATGTTTGTGAACTGTTCAGACTTTGTCTCAACACTTCATCCATCATATCAGGAGGGTTGCTGACTTCATCCACCAGGTGCACAGATACAAATATATGCCCTTTATCCTTCGTGAACTTAATTGAATTACCAACAAGATTAGTGATTATCTGATGGAACCTTCCGTGATCTCCAATGACAATTTCTGGAACTTGGCTGGATACATAGACCGCTAATTCTATTCCTTTTTCATGAGATTTACCAGAGAAGAGTGACAAAACTTTGTCGAGAACAGCACGCAGATTAAAAGACACAGCTTCAAGCTCAAGCCTGCTTGATTCTATCTTCGCTTGATCAAGAACCTCATTAATAGGATATATTAGATCCTTCCCACTAGCGTGAGCAGTCTTAGCATAATCCAGTTGATTTGGAGCAAGATCAGTGTCCATCAGCATCTGTAACATACCTAAAACACCGTTCATCGGAGTCCTAATCTCATGGGAAACAGTGGCAAGAATCTGAGATTTTGCCACATCGGCTACTTCAGCACGAACTTTGAGCGCCATCATTTTACAGTAATCCTCCTCCACTTTGGCAATTCTGCTAATGGCTGCCTGAAAGATGTGGCCTAGAAGCAATGTGATAACCAAGATCCCACCTGAAGCCATTATTGCTGTCCAAGGTAAGGCTGGTTTCTGCTTAAACCTGCAATGCATCTCATGCTTTCGAAATGGATCCCCAAAATCAACCTTGCTAACATGCAAAAGGCCTGCATCCACAACATCCCCACCATACACAGTGATCGGTGCTGATGCATTTGTTGTATCATAAACATTCACAACAATGGTTGGTTTGCTGGCAAGTTGCTGCAGCATGCATTCATAGAAATATAATTCGTCTATACTCTGGGAAGTCTTTGAGGCATCATTTGATGGAAGTGCAAGCTTTGCTGAATTGGGTTGTCGATTCACATAATGCATCTCATAGCTTATCATCGGACCCTTGGAGCACAGATCTGCACCCCTTGGGGTAGAATGGTGCTGTGGCTGAAAATTTACAGTGGAAAGAGAATCCACAGAATTAAAGTAGAATGGAAAGAGTGGATGAAACTTTCCAACGCAAGCCTTAACAACTTTCTGTCTAACTATACCATCAAATATGGCAGCCGTGGGGTTCAAAACAGCCCCTGCACTCCAGAGGAAGTGTCGAAGTAGATTGTGGTCACTCTCTCCAAACATTCGATGACCTTTTCTTCGCTTATAAAAATTGATCAATCCTGGCCTCGTCTGAGCAGAAGCAAGGGCAAGAGTTTTGCCTAGGCCATCGTCTGACAATACCAAATCACTGGACAGTGCCCGTAAATCCACAAATCTACAAATCCACAAATCTACAGAAACAAGAGTTGTCACTGACTCCACCGGACGAACAGAGGAAGCATTCTCAACCAGTTCAGCACTTCCGGTGTTCTGCTCGGAGACAAAGACGGATTCAGATTTGGATTTTGGTGGAGGATGAGAATCAACCGAGGTCGAAGCTTGGAAATGGGAGGGCAACTGGTGTTTTCGTTCGATTCGCTGTAGGGATTGAGGAATTTCAGTAAGAAATTTCTGAAATGACACTATAGTGGAAGTAGAGTTGCCAAGATGATAGGCCTGTGGTTGTACGGACGCATCTGTGGCGATTGTAGTTTGTGGAAGAGTTGGAGGATGGAGAGGAACGGTGGCAGAGGCCGTGAGGTGTTGGTTCTCGTCTTGGGACAAAGGGTGAGCAATTTCAGTGAGGGCTTTTGGAAATATGGAGAGGAACGTACCTGATGCGTGTTGTCGTTCGGCCACCTCCAACTCCTTGAACGCCTCTGACTTTACTGATGATCTAGGGTGGGAACAGGAATATGAAATTTCGGTGGAAGGCAGGCGAAGGTGAGAGAATGAAGCTGTAATCGAAGGGAAGGGTGAACGCGATGGGGATATTTCAATCGACAGGGGAGGATGTTTGCTTCGGTGTTGTTCGATTCGGACCAGAGAGTGATGGAGCCCGTCCACTGAAGACTGGATCTGTGAAGGAGTCGGAAGAACATGGAAATTGGCGGATGGTAGGGGCTGTCGGTCCTTTCGGTTTGGAGTTTGAGAGGTTTCTGAGAGGCTGTGGCTTGGACTTTGTGGATGTGGTGGTGGAATTACGGTCGGGGATGCCATAAACGCAGAGGTGGTTGGAAACAACGGTGGAGGGTTGAACAGCAAGGGAAGATGCGCAGATGAGCTCTGTTGTCGCTCGATCCTGTGGAGAGATCGAAGGACTTCATCAAGAGAGTTCCGGATTTGTGCTTTGGTGGAAGCTTGGGCAACGATGGTGGCCGCGTGTTGTTGGACGGTCTTCTGGAGCTCCTTCACCTCCATCGACAGCGATGCGATGGAAGCATCGAGTGCGTCGCGCGGTTGTTCTTCAGTCAGCGCCATCGCCTCTACCTTCAGGTCTCAATGGGAGCACCTTTGTTACGTGCTCGAATCGGCCGTGACGCCAGCACGCAAGATGACGGCTGGAACAGAAGAAGTGAGGAGGCGGGAGGGGAGATTGGTAGAGGGAAGCGACAGAAAGAGGAAGGAAATCAGAGGGAGACAGCCGAGAGAGAGNTAATCATCTATTTACTTATTTGAAGAGCTTAAGTCAACTATATTAAAAATAATCTTGCTATCCTTTTAGATCATTGAAAAATACCCTAAATATTTTAATATATGTATGTTTTATATATCTATAAAAAAGGTAGATTTAGGCTTCCGAAAAATTCTATATATATTTAAGACGTGGATTTAAACTTTCAAAAGTGAAGTGCAGCAAAAAAAAGGCCAATGCATATTGGCCGATATATGATGATATGTTAGTAAATCATCAATACTATGATGACATATAAGTTTTCCCGATCTCTAGAAAAATCAGTATCAGAATTTCCCAATATTGATAGATATAAGCTAATACTTTCATTCATGCCACTAATGAGCCTATTGAATAATGTAATTAGCAGTGTACAGGAAAAGGGAGAAAAAGAGCTGACCTTAATTGAATTACCAACAAGATTAGTGATTATCTGATGGAACCTTCCGGGATCTCCAATGACAATTTCTGGAACTTGACTGGATACATAGACGGCTAACTGATCTCAGCCAGTCAAGAAGCAACAAAGTTCCAGTCAGGATTTTGCAATCCCAAGTAACGAGATAAATAACTAGGAAAATAATGAATAATGGTTCTCACTTCTATTCCCTTTTCATGAGATTTTCCAGAGAAGAGTGACAAAACTTTGTCGAGAACAGCACGCAGATCAAAAGGCACAGTTTCAAGCTCAAGCCTTCCTGATTCTATCTTCGCTTGATCGAGAACCTCATTAATAAGATATATTAGATCTTTCCCACTAGCATGAGCAGTCTTAGCATAATCCAGTTGATTTGGATCAAGATCAGTGTCCATCAGCATTTGCAACATACCTAAACCATAAAACAGAAATCAGGTTCAAAGAATCTACGCTTACAAAGTTATACCCATAAAGATAATGTCATGAGACTTCTACTTAACCTAAAACACCGTTCATTGGAGTCCTAATCTCATGGGAAACAGTGGCAAGAAACTGCAAATAAAAAGGTACAATTTAGTAACATTTTCAGAAAAATGCCAACAGAAGAAGCAGAAAGCAATAAGGGCCCATGTAACAAAATTTAACTGGGAAATGACAGCAGTCATTATCTTTTCCAAAGAGGAAAAAAAACCTCAAGATATCGAAGAACACCAAACTTATCGATAATCTCTAAAATCAATACATTCATTCCACTAAAATCACCTGAGATTTTGCCACATCTGCTGCTTCGGCACGAGCTTTGAGCTCCATCATTTTACAGTAATCCTCCTCCACTTTGGCAATTCTGCTAATTGCTGCATGAAAGATGTGGCCTAGAAGCAATGTGATAACCAAGATTCCACCTGAAGCCATTATTGCTGTCCAAGGTAAGGCTGGTTTCTGCTTAAACCTGCAATGAAATACCCACAATTCAGATTTTCCATTTCACTTTTTTCCCTGGTTTAATGTGTGCAATTTATGGCATCTGATAAGCTACCTGCAATGCATCTCATGCTTTCGAAATGGATCCCCAAAATCAACCTTGCTAACATGCAAAAGGCCTGTATCCACAACATCACCACCATACATAGTAATCGGTGCTGATGCATTTGTTGTATCATAAACATTCACAACAATGGTTTGTTTGCTGGCAAGTTGCTGCAGAAGCTTGTCCACTAAGGATGGGACATCATAAGATGCACCGAGATACCTTTTCAAAGGAAAGCCCAGTCATAAAAAATGTAGACATTCGATATAAAATAAGGCAAAAAGTTCCACTCAATCAATCATTACCCCACAGTAGCTGAAATAAGTTGTTCTGCTGTAGCATCTGAGGGAAGTTCAGAATCGTAGACTGCAAAAGTGAGTACAACACCCAGGTGATTGGATTTTAATAGCTTGAAAGGAGAGGTTAGCACTCCCTTCCCTGTTGCTCTTGCTCTCAAAATGTTTTCACGGTCTTCCTGCATGTAACAATGAAGACAGTCACATTACCAGCAAACAGGCTCAAGGAAATTTCAAGTCCAATGCAAATACAATTATAGGATTTATTTATTTGAACTCATTTAGTCTATTGTTGTTTTCAATTTCTTAAATGGAATTAGCTTCTTAATATAATTTATTTTCCTAGTTCATGATGGAATCTGGGTTTTTATGTGATAATCAATGTACTCAGTCTTTGTTAAGGAATGGTTATTGAACTACTTCGAGTGATTCTTGCTCTCTCAATAAAGTAGCGACACTTCTTCTAGGTTAATTTGTCAATGCTTGACATGTTAAAATATTTTATTTTTTCTTTTCACCACAACACCCTCCAAAATGCGCCAACACATTTTGGACACAATGGACCACTTACTTTTAAGAAAATGGGGTTCTTAATATAGTTTTAAAAATTAGAACCATTCCGTAATTTAGAAAAAATAAAAAACCTAAAACCTCTATTGTCTTCTTTTCTTCATTTTGTTTTGTTTTAGTTTTAAACACAGACAGGATAGAGGCAATGAAGTGAAGCAAAGTACAAAATGACCTATCGAAGATGAGATTACACAACTCTTTTATATTAACTTGCATATTACTTCTTTTTATCAATTTCACAATTTGAAGAAATGAAAAATAAGCTTTTTTATTGTTAAATTAAAAAAAAATAGTGTTATTAGTCAATTAAATTTCACATATGAAGGTAAACTATGAAATTCAATTAACATGTCTTAGCATGCAGTATCGTCATTTTTAGAAAAATAACATTTCAAGGTTGTCAACAGCTGTCCAAAGTATCAAGATTTTAAGCTTTATTTTGGTAATCAGGAAAATGGAAAGAGGGAGAGATGGCCACCATAGTTGTAACCTTGTTCATGAATCTTGCCAGCTCTGATTTCGTCGCAAATTCTAACTTTTGTAATAGACTTCACATGCTGCCGTTCTCTTTGCCATTTTTTTTTCTTCTTTTTCATCATCATGGAACACAGATATTAGAAAGTCCAAATAACACCCATCATCATAATGCTAGATTCAGGTTCATAAAATTCAAGAACTATGATTTCTGGTGAATTTCATTTAAACTTATTCTAAGCATTTTTACTTCCCCTATTCGTTTATATATCCTTGACCATGGAACTAATCCATCTCAGCAATTAAGTTATGTAACTTCAACACAATCCCCTGCTCTTGTTTCATGGAGTTAAATAATCAAAATATTTCTTTTCAACAGTTATTCTACATATGAGTTAATATTCCATAAGTCCAAAAATACAGTTTTAAATTACATTCCAAGATATTTATAACAGAGCAGGAATCATATTTCCTTAATATTAACACAGAAAACTATGATGATTTACAACTTTCTGCACGTTTCTTGATGCTTCAACACATAATTTTCTCTCAACTTTTTTGTCACCATATAAATAATATCGGGGATTATTAATTTCATTTCAACAGGCAAGAAACCTCAAAAGTAAATTGAGTCCATTCATGATAAACGTGTTGCCTGGCACTAAACTCTAGCCCTTTAAAAGTTTATTTTGCAAAAAAGAGAAAACCACCGAGATGACGAAGTCCCTAAGGATGAGGAAAAGCAACCCATAAGACCAACCAGTGAAATTATAACACCTCCGTTTCGATTTGAGTTTATGGGACTTTTAACGAGGAGAGGTCATTAATGAAGATAATTAATGAGCTATATTGAAGACAAACTTAGGTTAATTTTGTGAAGAGACCGAACGTGTTGGATTCATAGAAGCATCATAAAGATATTTTGGTAATTTCTCACCAATAATTAGTAATTATTTTTACTGCTTAAAAATATTAAACGTGACTTACTGTGACTTTAATATGTATTTATGTGTACAATTAAAAACTGAAAACTAAATAAACAAGTATATTACATATTAAAAATCAATTTATTAATTAAAAGTTAAAAATTATGAATGCATTGGTACAACAGTGTTTTGAAATTCATTCCCTCCATCAAAATATGCACAGCTGCCTCATTTCCTCCAAAATTTCTCAGCAGCCATGCATAAAGATGTTGTGCAAATGAGGTTAATCTATGGGGAGGTGTTTGGTTGATGTATGAGGGTATTTGACGGGTCACATTTTTTAATTACTAGATTGCTGCCTAAATATCATAAATATAGCAGTATAACTTGTTATACAAAAATCTTGAAAATTTATACGTTAACAGTACCCGTCCATGGAAGAAGATAATGAACAGTGCCCTGAGGAAGGAAAATTCTTGGTTCTGAACCATTTTTTGGACTAACAGTTTATATGTTATATAAATGTGTTTATACCAATAAATTTATTGTTTTTATGCTATGACATACTTAGGATAATCTTTTATTGATGAAACATGATTTTAATTTTTGAGGTAATAATAATCAAGCACCAAATTTATTACGATGAGCACTGAAATTTGCAAATCTTAATTTTGGTTGTGGTGACGAATAATTTTCAAATAGTTTATTTATACCTTAAACTGATAAATTTTTACCCTTGTGATTATTGTTCTCAAACTATGAAATCGTAGTTTAATAGTATTGAAGTGAACTATACGTCCCAAAACACACAAAAGTTTCGACCCATTGATAATTTTTTGAAAGTAGTATAAATATAAATATTCAATACACGTAAAAAAAATTTTAAATCTAGATGATATGAATAATACTAGTATAAAAATTCACATAATAGTAAATCAAAGCAATAATAAATAATAAGAAATGGACAATTTTTGGAAAACTCGATAACTACGTCTATCGAGAAAAACCTTTCGGGCTTCAACGATTAGGGAAGATACACACTATGATAATTAACTTATAGACTGGGTGATAACGACATGCTAACCTAGTCGACTTACTCCCGTCTCGTGATCTCTACCAAGGAATTCTTTAAATTTGCCCATGACAACGAAACTAGACGCCTTCCGGTCTTCACGTCAATTTTCCCACACGAACCGCTGGAGCTCAGTTTCCACGCCTCCCACGTCACTCACAAGGGATTGTAGGCAAGGAAAAATGTATAGTCGAATAGTATAAGAGGAAGAGAATGCTTTGGCAAACTAGCACATATAAACGGTGAAGCTTTCTCCGGTGGGCACAAAATCTTTGCTCAAGGTAACGAATAATGAACTTAGCCTTTTTGTGTCTCAATTTTATTTTTCAAAAACCCTCGAGATGAAAAAGAAAAGCTCATCTATATAAAGGAGCCCAAATGGTTTAAAAAATAAGAGTCGTTAGGAATAAAAAGGCCGCGCCGCTCGAGCACGCGACAGGCGCAGGATAGGGTTCAAGTGATTTTGTGCCCTGGCGCTCGCACACAGATCGGGCGCTCTAGTTCCGGAAAATGCGGCTAGGTGGCGCTCATCGAACTCCCCGGTTTTAGAAAACATGCTAGGTGGCACCTCGGGCGCTCGTTGAGCGCCAGATTTTGGAAACCGCGCCTAGGTGGCGCCGCGAGTGCTTATCGAGCACCCAGTTCGAGAAGTGTGCCTAGGTGGCGCCTCAGACGCACATTGGGCGCAACTCCTGAGGAGGGGCAGAAGGGAAGATAGGGAGGCGGGAACGCTGAAAATGTGACGCGTACGACTTTTAGGCATGAAACTGATGAAGCTCTACCAGACAAGAATGATGTCGTAGATAATGAACGCTCCCACACGGTCACGGAATATGTCAATATACAAAACGACTAACAATCTCCCCCTTTGACAATTCTATGACAAAATCCAATAAAAAATTAGGAATGAAAATACATGATAAGTACGGGTTTAGACACGACTGAGATAGAACTCGTGTACATCAAAATCTACACCAAGATACAATCGATACAAAACATAATGCAATAAGTATCTAAGACACTGCCGAACTGCTGTGGGCCAAAGAGAGCTGCGGTGCCTGCAACCATGGTCAGTATAGAAATAAAGCAGAATATTTACAGATACACGTAACAATAACGACCAAGGAACCAACAGGACTCAACCACATCAATAATGAGTAAGAGCAGTAAAACAAAAACAGTTGTAATCATATAAGTGGAAAACAAAAACAGCTGGAAACATATAAGTAAATGGAAGACATCTCCCACTGTCAAGAAGAAAAAGAAACTCCCCTCATAGAAAGCAACTCCCCCTCACATTATTACTCCCCCTTTTTGTCACGAATGACAAAGGGGCGTCGCTTAGAGAGATCGCCGAAGGGACCGCTGAGAAGAAGGCGAACGAGGAGCCGCCACCGCTGGAGAAAAGAACCGATCTGCCTATGTAGAAAGCCAAGAGTCAAGATGCTCAAGGACCTTGGACTGAAACTGAGCCTGAGTCTCCGCCACGTGCTGAAGCCGGGACGATAACTACTCATGGGAGGTGGACAGGCAGGCAAGCTTAGGAGAAATGCGGGAGAGAATGCCAAAAGTACGCAATGAGGTAGAGGTAGTAGAGCGGGAGAGACGTAAGGGGCCCGAAGCAGACAGCCCGGCCGTGTCTGGAGAGGAGGGAGCCGTGGGTCGAGAATCATCTAGAAAATCATCAGAGAAGGGGAAAGGCCGACGAGTGTGAGAGCAACTCTGGTTGAAAGTGGAATGAGTAATAGGCCGGCCAAGAGACGCGCGGGGAAGGTCCGGACACTAAATGCCTAAGGCAACAAGGAGACGCTGAATGAGACAACCATGCGAGAAGTTGTCATCCTTCTTGGAGTTGAAGTGGGCGAGCATGTGAATGCACAAGTGAGATGGAAGGTCAATCGACCATCCACTAAGAAGAACGAAAAGAAAATGAGCTTTATCAAAGGGAATAGAGGAGAAATGAGATACCGGAAACAGATTCGTTAACATAATTCAGCTCACAACCAAACGCTGAGGACGAAGGAGCTTGGTTTTGAAAGCACGCCCATCCCAAGAGATGGGGGATCCTTGAAGGAAGGAGGCGGCATCATTAGGTCGAGGTAGGGACTTACCCTGGAAGGGATAGTCAGGATGAGCAACACAAGGGATGCCCAAAGTAGCGGTGAGCACGTCCGGGGTAATTCGAAGGTGATTCCCCCTCATGAAGGTAGAAAAGGCGTCGAAAGAAAAATCATGAATATTAGAGTAAAATTCTTGAATGAGGAGGCGAATCGGAGCAATCAAATTAGTGAGGACGAGCTCCAAGTGTCGGTCAGTGAACAACGACGAGATGGTGCGGTCAAGGAGAGCGAGGACAACTTCACACTCAAGGAATAGTTGCCGCTGGGACATCCGGGAGGTAAATAGCGACACAGCGGCATCACTAAGAAAGCGGTCGGGATCAAATTGTTCGCTCAAACGGGAGTGCTTACTAGAAGATTTCTTGGAAAGTGATTTCCGTAGGACCGACATCTGAAAAGACACAAGCAAAAAAACAGAACACATTGGTACAGGAAACACAAGCCCACGCGGTACACAAGAACATGAGCCGTTGCCGGCAGCCCATCACAATGCCGGCAGCCTAGCACAAGCAGATGACGCGGCTGCAAACTGGCAACTGGGCAAGGCCCGGGGCAAATGACAGACAAACGCGCCTCCAGGCCGGAGGCCGGCCCACAACGGTGAACCAGAACCAGAACCAGAAACGGTGGAGACCCGGGCGGGAAACCCAGTACACCCGTGACCCATGGGCTCACCAGAGCCAGCAAACGGAACCAAGAAACTAAAAAGAGGGTCAGCCGTCAAGCAATGGCGTCGCCGGCGAACGCCATTAACGGCGAAACGAAGAGCAAAACAGGAAACATGAAGAGAAGAGAAATTACCTAGAATGCGGCCTAAAGCACAAGAAAGGAGGCCGATCTGCAGAATGGCAGGACGGAAAGGGTGCGAAAGAGAGAAAAACGTCGAACGGCACGGAGAGAGAGAGAGCGGCGTGAGGGTTTTGTTCTGCGAGACGGGAAAGAGGAAGACGACGAGAGAGAAGGCCCGCGTTTGATGTGGGATGTTTGTTTTTGTATTTTTTTTTTATAAAAAAAGAAGTTATGTCATTCCACGGGAGGTGCAAAAACACCGATGTCTATTCTCAAGTATTTGAAACGCACACTATCTAGAGGTTTAGTGAGAATATCAGCCAGTTGGTTTTTAGTTGGAATGCGAACAAGGGAGATGACTTGAGTTTTAACGAGCTCACGAATAAAATGATGTCGAATGTCAACATGTTTAGTTCGTAAGTATTGAACATGATTTTTGGAAATATTGATAGCATTGGTATTGTCACAATAAATGATCATAGTGTCCTAAACAATACCGTAATCAAGAAACATTTGTTTCATCCATAGGAGTTGCGTGCAGCAGCTGCCCGCGACAATGTATTCGGCTTCCGCAGTTGACAATGAGATGGAATTTTGTTTCTTGCTCATCTAAGCAACCAGGTTGGAGTCGACATAAAAATATCCACCGTAGGTGCTTTTTTGATCATCAACATTTCCAATCCAATCAGCATTGGAATATCCCGCCAAGGAAAATTTTGAGTCTTTAGAGAAGAAAATTCCATGATCGGAAGTCCCATAGACATATCGAATTATATGCTTAATGGCACTTAAATGAGATTCTTTCGGATCGGATTGAAAATGAGTATAGACGCCAACACTAAATGCAATGTCGGGTCTGCTAGTAGTCAAGTACAGGAAACTGACGATCATACTCTTGTAAAGAGTTTGATCAACGCTCTTTCCTGTAGGATCACGATCCAGTTTCACAGAAGTGCTCATGGGTGATCGAGTATGTTTAGAGTTATCAAGATAGAAACGTTTTAAAAGGTCCTTGGCATACTTGGCTTGAGAGATGAAGACATCGTGAGAGAGTTGCCGAATTTGCAGGCCAAGAAAATATGATAGTTCTCCTACCATACTCATTTCGAATTTTGAGGCCATGGAGTCAGCAAACGAATGAGCATGAGAGTCAACAGTGGCACCAAAGATAATGTCATCAACATAAACCTGGGCAACCAGCATACACTTTCCACTCATTTTCACAAACAAGGTTTTATCGACAGTCTCCCAAACGAAAACATGTTCACTGAGATACAAGGTGAGCCACTCATACCAGGCTCTAGGAGCTTGCTTAAGACCGTATAAAGCCCTTTTGAGTTTATACACATGGTCCGGGAAAGCGGGACTCATGAAGCCGGATGGTTGTCTGATTCAGCGTCTCCTTGTTGCCTTAGGCGTTTATGTCCGGGCCTTCCCGCACGTCTCTTGGCCAGCCTATTACTTGTTCCACTTTCGAGCAGAGTTGCTCTCATACTCGTCGGCCTTCCCCCTCCTCTGATGATTTTCTAGATGATTCTCGTCCCGCGGCTCCCTCCTCTTTAGACACAGTCAAGCCGTCTGCTCCAGGCCCCTCGCGTCTCTCCCGCTTTGCTACCTCTACCTCATCGCGTACTCTAGGCCTTCTCTCCCACATCTCTCAGCAACTGGCCCGCCTGTCCACTTCCCATGAGCAATTGGCGCGCCGTCTTTAGCACGTAGCGGAGACTCATGCTCAGTTTCGGTCCAAGGTCCTTGAGCGTCTTGACTCTCGACTTCCTACGCAAGCGAATCGATTCTTTTCTCCAGCGGCGGTAGCTCCTCGTTCGTCTTCTTCTCGATGGTCCCTTCGGCGATCTCTCTGAGCGACGTCCCTTTGTCATTCGTGACAAAAAGGGGGAGTAGTAATGTGAGGGAAAGTTTCTTTTTCTTCTTGACAGTGGGAGATGTCTTCCATTTACTTATATATTTTCAGCTATTTTTGTTTTCCACTTATATGATTACAGCTATTTTTGTTTTACTGCTCTTTCTCATTATTCTGTGGTTGAGTCCTGTTGGTTCCTTGGTCGCTGCTGTTACGCGTATTTGCGAATATTCTGCTTTATTTCTGTACTAACCAATGGTTGCAGGCACAAGAGCTCTCTTTGGCCCACAACAGTTCGGCAATGTCTTAGATACTTTATTGCATTATGTTTTGTATCGATTGTATCTTGGCGTCGATTTTGATGTACATGGGTTCTATTTCGGTGGTGTCTGAATCCGTACTTATCATGTATTTTCATTTCTTATTTTTCATGGGGTTTTGCCACAGAATTGTCAAATGGGGAGATTGTTAGTCGTTTTGTGTATTGGCATATTCCGTGACCGCATGAGAGCGTTCGTTATCTGCGACATCATTCTTGCCTGGTAGAACTTCATCAGTTTCATGCCTGAAGGTCGTACACATCACATCCTCAGTGTTCCCGCCTCCCTATCCTCCGTTCCGCCCCTTCCAGGGAGTTGCGCCCGATGGGCGCCCAAAGCGCCACCTAGGTGCACTTCTCGGAACCCGGCGCTCGATAAGCGCCCGCAGCGCCACCTAGGCCCGGTTTCCAGAACTAAGCGTTCGATGAGCTCCCAAGGCGCCACCTAAGCGTGTTTTCCAAAACCAGGTGTTCGACGAGCGCCCGAGGCGCCACCTAGGCGAGTTTTCTAGTACCGGGGAGCTCGGTGAGCGCCCAAGGCGCCCCCTAGGCACATTTTCCAGAATCAGTGCGCTCGATGAGGGCCCGATCCGCGCATGAGCGCCAGGGCACGAAATCACCCGAACCCTATCTTGCACCCACCACGCGCTCGAACGGCGCGGCCTTTTTGTTCCTAACGACTCTTTTATTTTTTAAACCATTTGGGCTCCTTTATATAGATGAGCTTTTGTTCTTCATCTCGAGGGTTTTTGAAAAATAAAATTGAGACACAAAAAGGCTACGTTCGTTATTCGTTACTCGTTACCTTGAGCAAAGATTTTGTGCCCACCGGAGAAAGCTTCACCGTTTATATGTGCTAGTTTGCCAAAGCCTTCTCTTCCTCTTATACTATTCGACTATACATTCTTCCTGGCCTACAATCCCTCATGAGTAACGTGGAAGGCCTGGAAACTGAGCTCCAGCGGTTCGTGTTGGAAAATTGACGTGAAGACCGGAAGGCGTCTGGTTTCGTTGTCGTGGGTAAATCCAAGGAATTCCTTGGTAGAGATCACAAGACGGGAGTAAGTCGACTAGGTTACCGTGTTGTTATCACCCAGTTTATAAGTTAATTTTCATAGTGTGTATCTTCCCTAATCGTTGAAGCCCGAAGGATTTTTCTCGATAGACGCATTTATCGAGTTTTCCAAAAATTGTCCCTTTCTTATTATTTATTATTACTTTAATTTACTATTATGTGAATTTTTATACTAGTATTATTCATATCATCTAGATCTAAAAATTCTTTACGTGTATTGAATATTTATATTTATACTACTTCCGAGAAATTATCAAAGGATCGAAACTTTTGTGTGTTTTAGGACGTATAGTTCCCTTCAAGTATATTTTTGGATATTGGTTTCCACTTCTTGAAGCGGTAGAAATTGAGTGACGAAGAAAAGCTAAGAAGCCCTACTGATCACAGAATCTAGTTCCAGATTTTAGTAGGCTGATACCACAAACCATGCTCAGGCCAATTGTTTACATGATAAATAAATATATTCATGACTGGACTCTTGCCGTTATTACTTTTTGATATGCAAAGTTTATTGTGTTGATAAAATGCGATTTCAGTTACCCAAAGGCATGGAAATTTATTGACGAACACGTGATAATGAACATCAAATCATTCGCCTGAAATTGTTTGCTGAAGACCCTAACCTGGGAAGAGTGTTCGGGTGATTCATTCTAGATTTATATCTTTGGTAATTATATGATTTATTGTGAATCTTATTATATTCGTTGGACCCTATTTTAATCAGTAGGGATGGTTTAGATAAAAGTGGTAAGTCATGAGCTTTGTTCGATGATGATAAAATAAGATATAGCTTACGGCCTTACTAATGAGATTAGATACTTGTAAGTCTTGTAAGGACCCAATAAAATCTTAAATGTTGGTCGAATATAGTTCATTCCCGAATTTTTCCTAATATTCTCAATAATCATTTCATAGCATTAACTTAGTTCAAGTGCGTGACTTTCTTGATAATCTGTGGTTGAGATATAGAAAATTATATAAAGACAATACGATGCCAATAAATATGAAATCTACGGTACCATCATGTAGCCTATAGTTGTCTAATATTGATTTTTATATCTTGGAGGAATTGAGGTCATCAGGAGAGATATTTATAATCCTATGAAAATGAGTTGAGATATCAACGGATATCATACCGATCAGCGCTGAGTTTAACATGTTAAAAATTGAGTATTTTATACCTCATTTGGGTGTGGATTCTAATTGGACCACGAGAATACGTCTATGGCATATTTTGGACTTCCCCTGGGAGGGTAACGAGAATATTAATCATCCAAATTGAGTTCGATACTTGTACAATACAAGTAGTAAGATACTATGAAACCATATAATTAATCGTTTGTCAAACTTATGAGCATCGATATCTCGTGGATTTTACCCAACCGTAGGTGGTGGGTGCGTACTCGTTTACAGTGACATATAAGATTCGAGGATATTATTATGATATCTCATATAGTTGGAACCTCCATTAAGATAGGTTCAATAGAACTTATATCTTTATTAATATTCAGATTCGATAGAAACCTAATTCAATATCCAATGTTTAATTGTCTTATAACTTTTGAATCGTAATTACAATATGGTATTAAGTATTGAATAGTTATTATTTATTACATGTAATTAATTTTGTGCATATTTGATATTACTATCAGAAATGATTATTGTATACTAATATTGTTGATTATAATTGCTTAATGGGCATTAAGCTCACCCTCGCCTTTTTTTTGCTCTAGAATAGAGGAGATCGATAGCAAGCTATAGAAAATCATACATTTGCTATGGAGATTCAAATAGAAACAATCTCAGAATCTAGAAATTTTATGATGAGAAATCGCAAGACTCATTCATTGTTTTATTAGTTTTTGAAATATTTTGTCAAGACTGTGTTCCCAAAATTTTATGATATTATAAATATTTATATTATTTCTCATTTCGAGGAGTTTGATATTTATTATAATTAATTTATTTATGATAGATTTTTTAAGAGCATTTATGGTTTTAATTTTTCCGTGTAGTTGGTTCAGGTTGGATCGGGTCAAGTCAATTGATTTGGATTTGGGTCATCACAAAAAAAGTAAAGCAAACATTTTTAATCAATAACCTTTATCCCATAGGAATAAGCACAATATTTCCAACATTGCAGCATCTAAGAAGGTAACTATCAAGTTCTAATATTTGGATGGAATGAACATAATATTATGGGTAACTTATGGTGTTATTGATAATTCAGAACCAGCTCTTTGATCCCATCCCTGCTCCTTAGAACTAACCAGTGGAAGTATTGGCGAAGAGAGAGGTCCTGACTACTGGTCCAAAATATAACCTCACAATTAGTCTAGTCGAATGAGTACTTAAAAGCCAACAGAAAATCGTCATCGAAGAGGGAGGTCATAAATACAGTCTTATAACTATTCTAATAGAATAACTACTGAAAAGCAAAAAGAAAATCATACTCAGCACCAAAGCATCTTAAAGAACTCTAATTTTCCTTACTCTAAAATGTAGTATCAATCAACAGAAATGAACATTTTATTCTTGCAATATTTTCTGGCAAAGATACCATACATATCTACATTACTAATTGCAGGTCTATTCAGTGACTATCAAATTTTGTACGGACTGCTGGAACATCAAGACAACTCTCCAACTAGTTCTATCCTATGGAAGAGAGCGTTGGGAATGGAGTGATCACCAACCAAACTGTGAAGTGTTTCCATATTGTGTGCATGCGAAACCATAAGAGAGGAAGAAAACACACTGGCAGGCAACAGATCAATACTATTGAAAAATACAAGAAAAAAAAATCTCAAACGATATTATTCCAAGCTCAAGAAACATACCTTTCCTGACATCATGTCTATAGAGTCGATATGGGAGACTGTTCTTTGAGAAAATATGACGGGTGCATATTCATCTTGAATTGGTGCTGGCTCCATCTTTTCTGGGTCACAATCTTGAACAAGAGTCTGGTCCCCAGTTTCCATTTTCTTTATTATTCCATGCTGCTTTTCAAATTGCTCCCTTTCAGAGTGAAGAACTTTCAAAGCATACGCAACACCACTGGTAAGAGGCCTCTCAAAAGCTGTCCTTTCAGTATATTCACCAAACATTTTCTGTGCTCAACAGGAAATCGAAGATACTCAAGTTAAGACAACAGTCAAAAAAATACTTTCAGAGTTGATGCGGGATAATGTTTTCTTGCACAAAATTTGTTTTAACATTGTCCAACCGCCCAATCTATATCGAAATCCATGTTATTCACATTTCCATAGGCTCTACCACCTAAGTGTGTTTTGTCATTTCATTGATGCCTGTACAGATGTCAATTTTGGTTTTATTTAATTCTGATTTCTGTTGCTTCCAAAGTTACTTGCTGATCAACACACAATTGGAACTGGCACAAAAGTAAAAATCTTAAGTGATCCTCCTTAAAATAACCTTGTTTCAGTATTCACACAATTTGCTTATAGTGACCTTTAGCTTGCACATTCATACATAAATAAATGAGCACTAACTAATTAGTAATTCAGGTGAACAGAACTTGAACAAACCTGATCCATAGCAGATGGATGTTTTCCATGGTGGAATGTAGATACTAAAATAGCCAAGGCATGGACATGGTTCATGCTCACATTGAACTGATCCTGCAACATTCTGGCTCTCTCATCACACATGTTGGCCAGTGTTTCTTTTCTTCTTAAAACAATATCTCTCTTCATGTGATGAAACAACCAACCCGAACCAATCACCCCAAGTATAACAAACAGAACTAAAAGCTTCTTCCTGCGATTTCCATTGACCTTACATGGACCCGGAGCTGGCTGTCGCTTATGATGCATGAGCAGTTCCAGTTTCTGCTGCGGTTGTTGCGGAGGTAAATTCTGTAGCTGGGCAAGCTTCTGCCTGCAGAACTTGTGATAAAAACCACAGATTCTCAAGCATAGTATAATTGTCATCCCAACAAGGATCCACCAGCAGGCCGTAACCATAGAAAAATAATAATTCCTGCATGAATCTTTTGCATGGCCCTTAAGTGCATTTAACTGTACATGTTCAGAGAAGAAACAAATAAGCAACTGTTCTCCATACTAAGTCGTTGAAGAATATTTTACCAGAAGGGCAATGCTTTCAAGAGTCAAAACAACATATCATTGGTACAAAATAAATGAGGGGAGTGCGAAAAGGCCTGTGCTACACAGGTATGTTAAACACACAATAATATGCAAATTAGCTTCGGGTCCTTGTAGAGTTGCATATAACTCGTCTTCATCCATTTTGTAGATACCATGTACACCCATTAGCTAGACCTGGAAACAATTTACAGGTGAAAATCTTAACCATTTCCTCTGTCCATAACCTGTATTTACTATTAACCACACGTATTAACTATAATCGCATGTATTAACTATTAGTCAAGACCATGTTAGTTGTCTGCCCTGTATCAATAGGGGGATGCAATTGTTTTTTTTGGATATTTATTACACTTCCACAATATTGAATAAAGAGAAATATTTAATGTTCATAAGAGTGACCCAGATATTGCCAACTCTGAGGAGAGTCATATTGCAATCTTATCCTTGCATTATATGAAGGTTGTTTCCATGGTTTGAATACTAGACTTTCAGGTCATCCTGACACAGCCTTAGTGCCTTACTGATAACCCAAGGCTCAATGTTGATATTTGCTTTAGGGCATTTCATGAATAGCTGATACAATTAAATTTAAGAAAATGTTATCGAGTACATTAAAAATACAAAATAGATATTCCTAGTACTTGATGTTGTAACAGTACATACCAATAGGAACATCTGGTGGATAATTTTATCACTGATAAGCAATTAAAAATGTTATGGTTGCCTTGACGGGACGGCTAGTATCAAGTCATTATCTTACAAACAGACAAGCATACTATTCTAGAGAAAAAGAACTGATTAGGACCACCTTTAAAGAACAACCAGTTGACATTTCATATATATCAACATTTTGTTCTTCTGTTGGTCATATGTAAGTGATCATTAGACTTTAAATGTGACAGATCGGCATAGAAAGCCCATTTACGCCAAAAAAATCAACCATGGTAGGCATGTTTACACAATTTCAATGGGACAAAAGACAAACAAAAATTTACAACCAGAGAATAATTTATTAGCAAGATCACAGAATAACAAAATTAACACACATCCTTGAAAGATTTCATAACTTTTCTGTAGTACTAATCAAACTCGGAAAAATGTTTCTTCCATTCATAAAAATTTTCCCAAATTATCCTTTGACAAAAAGAGGTCCTGCTTACTAGCAATGTTCTCATACGAGTAAGATATTGGTTCTTATATTCTACATTTGTTAGCCTGTCTGCATTGCTTTTCAATCTCCTTGCTCTTCCAATGGAAATTTCAGAATATCAGGACAAGAACTACTTAGGGTAGTTCAAATTGGAAATAGTTTTCTCACTTTTCTGTTTTCTGTTTTTACTTTTCTCTTAGTTTTCCAATTTTTTTTAGTTTTCATTGTTTTTTTTGGAGAACTTGTTCATTTGTTTCTTTCAAAAACGTGTCCATTTCCACTAGTCATTGCTTAATATTAGGCATTAGCAATGGATCGATAATTCAACATATTAATAGAGCTAATGAAATCAATTTGCTTATGGCACAGAAAATTGTTTGTTCAAACTCGTTTAAGCTCTGGTCAGTAAGCTTAGCAACTTGAATCAATCCTATTCTATAATTTCATTTAGGTATGAGCAAATTTTAAATAAGGCATTACTTGATATGTTCATTTATAATAAGCTAGCTGCTCGAACTCAATTTTATAGCACAATTAGAAGCTAGAGATCAGTTCGGTAAACATTAAGTTGGCGAGTCAAGCTTGAATCAAACTAAGCTTACCAAATTAAAAAGTAGCAAAGCAATTTAACTCAATTCATTATAACCTTATATATGGTAGTTGATTGTCAAAGTGTAGCTATTAATGACACATTAAGTATTGATAATAGTGATTCTTTAAATTGTTAACAAGGCAATTTTTATAATTTTTTAGATTATAGAAAATATTAGAAATTCGTGTACTTGTTAAGAATATGACACATTTTTCACTTCTTCCATCAAGTGATATATACCTATTCTCCAATGTGAAGAAATTATATCAATGACAAAGACAAAAATAAAAACAAAATTGATTATGATTNATCAAGGTCCTCCCCCTAAGATATAGCCAATGTCCCCCTACATGATGAACTCCCCCATAAAGATAACCAACCTCCCCCTAAATGAGAAACTCCCCCATAAAGATATCCTCACCCCCACAATGTACTCCCCCTTTTTATCACGAATGACCAAAGGGAGGGCTTCACGTAGGGTCAAAATGATCACGCATACATAGAGAGGACTCGGTAGCCAGACGAGCAAACTGCTGCCACATATAAGCCCCCTGGGTAGAGAGCTAGGTGTCAAGGCTCCGAAAGCCCTTGAGCATGTGTGACTCCAGCCGCGCCTAAGAAGAAGACAGTCACTCCTGAGATGTAGACAATCACGTGAGCTAATAGGAAATCCAACAAAGCTATCCCATGAGCAACAAGGAAGAAGAGATAGAGGACAACGGAGGATAAGATGAGCCAACATCGGTTGAAAATGAGGGGTCCTACAAAAGGGGATCATCTAAAGGGTCCTCATGAGCTGGGGAGAGTCGATGAGTGTGGGCTTGGCTTTGTACAAAGGTTGTGCAAGTAACGAGCTGGCCAAGCCGCACATGTGAAAGGTCGGGTAACGGGACCCCTAAACCCATAATTAGGTTTTGGATGAGACAACCATGGGAAAGGGTATCTTCCTTCTTGGACACAAAAATGGACATGATGTGGGAACAAATGTGAGACGAGAGATTAATCGGCCGCTCACTCAGAGGTGCGCAACTCCCAGTATCCATGCCTGCCTAACGCTTGACCCGCGCACGAGCGCATTTTCCAGTATGTTCACGCTAGAGGTGTGCACGATTCACGCACAAGCACCTTTTCCAGAATGCCAGCATTTGTGGTGCGCCCAAGGTGTGCTCGAAGTGAATTTTCTAAAATGCTCATGCTCGAGGCCCACACGAAGCGCCCTTTCTAGATTGCGCACGCTCAAGGTGCGCCCATTGCACGCTTGATCGCTAGGGTGCGGACCCTATCTCGAGTGCTAGGGCGTACATTTCTATATGGCCACATTTTTTAACTAATTTCGGATCCTCTTTATAAATACCCACATTCTCCATCTTATGAAATGACTTTTGGTGTTATATTGCTTACGGCGACTCAGCTAAAAACTCTCTTTAAAGCTTGTAAAACACTCCTTTTGAGTATCATTTAACTTCATTCCTAAAGTTTTCTCACTTCATATATTTGTCATAAACATTTTTTCCAACCAGTTAACCTTCGTAAGTGACGTGGGTGGCGTGGAGGGTTTTACTCGTAAGTCATGAAGTAAGATTGATAAGAAAATCGGAAGGTGTCCGATTCCATTGCCGAAGGCAAATATAAGGAGTTCCTTGGTATGGGTCACAAGTAAAGAATAAGTTAACTAAATTAGTGCATTTGTACCACTCGATTTATAAGTTGACTTTCTTAATACATTGTTTTTATTGGCTGTAAAAGCCCGATGGGTTTTACTCAATAACCGTAATTAACGATATTTTTTTCATCACTAAAATAATGTTTTGCTTATTGTTGCTTATTGTGCTTACTTCTTATATTCTTTTGATTATTTAATTCATCTAGATCTAAATATATTTTACATTATTATATATTTGTGTGCTTTTTTACTCCACAAATTGAAAAAGGGTCGAATCATCTATCGGTATATCTATATTTTCTGTGTTTATTTGCAGTCAGACCATCCGGATTACACCTAAAGTGATTCAAGATGTTGTTATACCATCTCCTATTGTCATTATGCTGAGGAGACAATGCCATTTGTTGATAAAGTCTTCTCCTATTTGTTACAATATCCCCTCCATTATGATGGTCATGGGATTAGGACAAGCCTATTATCGACTGATTTTTTCATCATTTATTGCATTTTGAGCGCTGACATCTTTTTGGTGTCTCATTTATTGACTCTTTCATTGACTCACACTTTATTTTTATATGTGGTCTTCACCATCTCTGAGCAGTTTATATACATATTTGAGTATGCTCAACTGATGACCTAGCCCAATAGCTGCCTTAACTAGTGCATTCTCTCCTCCCTCTCTATCTACCTATTTGTCATTCCTCCTGTGTCTTTTTCTCAAACCATTGGTATAATCACATATACTAGAATAGATCACGCACACATGGTCTCCTTTCTCTTCCCAATGATTATATCTCTCCTTTTGCTATAGTGACATCTAGAGGTCCTTCCTCTTCTTAGCCGAGTGAGTCTACTAATTCTGTTATAGACCTCCTATATCGGATGCATCTTCAAATGGAGTACATGTCCTCCTCCTAGTCAGAGTTTTGGGTGACCATGCAATAGTAGTTGGAGTAGGTCTTCACCTCCCAAGCAAATCTCTAAACTAGTATCAAAGATCTCTAAACTGGAATCAAGGATATCCAAACCCGAATGATCCGTCTAGAGAATAAGACTAACTAATAGGATTGGTACATTTGATGGGTGATGCCCAGCGATGAAGTGGAGACTTCGGGTGATGCATTTGACTCTTAAGTAGCCACTCATTAACAATTTGTGTTAAAAAGAGGGAGATGTGTCTGGTTTGAGAGGGAGATTAGAGAGACTGGGGTGTGTTTTGACTTATACCCAGAGGTTGCATTGTTATATTCTCTAAGAGGAAGTATTCTACTATACATAACTACTGATTTACTACTATTTATGCTTATGCTGATTACTGTTATATGTCTTGACTATGCTACTAGTTACGTTGATATATTATATTCTATTGTTTTAATACTAATATATGTTGATACGTTACAAGTATTTTTTTAGTAGTGCCTTCTTTATAGGGAAACAGGTCTATCAAATGCAACATGTCATCAGCATCATGTTCAGTTATCTAGGGTCGGTGTGCTTGTCATGTAATAAGCTCTAATAAGGTAGTATTTTAAGCTTACTTTTTATTTGAGTCATGTAAGTATTTTTGCCACGAAATTGCCAAATAGAAAGATTTTTAGGTCAATTTTGTTGGCTTATTTCATGATAAAACTTAGTTCTAGTCGAGTTATAGTCAAATCCTTGTATTTATTAATTGTGACAAATCAAGACTCACAGTAAACTATTCAAAGATGGCAATGACCGGGTACTTAAAATACGTACATACGCATTTGAGAAGTGGATCCATGCAAGAAGGACATCTGAAGGGTGCAAATGCACATCTTTCAACTAATTTACACATGAATCATGTATGAAAGATACACATGCACACTTAATGGAAGCTCTACGCATGAGGCACTCATGAGGGGCGCACATGCGCAAATAGCAGCAACTTGAGGAATGAACCAAGATACACATGCACACTTAATGGAAGCTCTACGCATGAGGCACTCATGAGGGGCACACGTGCGCAGATAGCAGCAACTTGAGGAATGAACCGCACATGGAGGATGATCATGCATAAGAAATATCTGTCAGTGAGTGGATATAAGAAAAACACCCAGATTCAAACTGGTAAATTTTCCAATATGAAAGCCAAGACAAGATGGAATATCTATAATTATAGCATCATTAAAACCACAATAGAAGATCTCACTCTTTTTTCATACTGGGCCGAAGGCCCTAATACTCTGCAAAAAGTGAAATACAGTCATTCAAAATACCAACAAAATGAACGATAGCCCGAGTGAAAAGTAACAAGTCATCAGCAAACAAGAGCATCATAGTCTTTGTAGCTCGGCACTTCCAATAATAACCAAACCTCCTATCTGAGCCTATTCTAGCCAAGATAATGCCATGCAAAACTTCCATCAGAATAGTAAACAAATAGGAAAACAAAGGATCACCCTGATGAAAACCCTCGCTCCGACAAAAAATCCAATCGACTCTCCATTCAAGGAGATAGACAAAGAGGATGTAGGGATACATTGACTCATCCAACGCACTACTTGATATGAAAAACCTATCGCTTGCATTGTATTAAAAATGAAAGCCCACTCCACCAAGTTATAAGCCATTTAAATGTCCACCTTCACAGCACACCTCGGCACACCTCTATTTAAATGATAATGATGGAGCAGCTCTTATGCAAGCAAGATATTATCCCCAATGATTCTTCCTTGAATAAAGGACAACTAGCACTTGTGGATAAGGTTTGCCAACTTCATGAGAACCAAATGCGATAGAAAAGATAAAGAAAGAAAAAGATGAAAGATTTGCCAACTATTTGGAGTTTGAATCGTTGTCTACACTTCGCTAACCTTGGATATGTTGCTCAAGCTTCTGTTGTAGAACTTATTATAGATTGTTTTCATTCCTCTTGCTGTTCTATTCGCTCAATCTCAAGTTGTTCACGTAAAGATGTTGTGCAGCCAAGATGTGAAAGGTCATTTGTAACCAGGTCTTTCACTTGGAGAAATTGTAGAATTGTGGTACTCGTGGTTATTGGTAACCGGACATCACATTTGTAGTATGATGAAAAAAAGTTGACTTAAAGAGGTTATTGGTAATCAAATCTCACATTCAAGTGTTATAAAACCAAGTTGCTTGGAGGCTTATTTGTAAACAGATTTCATGCCTAGTTGAAATATTTTCGGATGTAAGGTCTCTAATTTTTCCCCTTGTATATATAGTTGGATGCTACTGTTTCTTCCTTACGAAATTAAACAAATGGGAGGCAAGTTTGATCCTAATTAACAAGTTTTCTCGGTTTCATGTATTTGGAATTTGGTACATCACCCAACATTTTTCTCTATGAAATAGGTATATACTATTCTGTTTAGACAAGCAAACGCATCATATCTTGCATATATACAATGTAGTTAAGCCAATTTCCTGCAGAATACCTCATCCTTTCATCTCCAAAAATTAGAAGGCACCACTATGATCAACTTCATATCATTTCAATCAGGAGCTCCTACATTTTACACAGGGTGTAGAATAAAGAGCATGGACAACGATTAGAATATCAGAAGAATGGCTTGGAAACAGGAAAACCATAGTTACCAAACTCATGGTTTGCTATGCCTCTTTATGCTTTACGTTATATGCAATACAAATAAAAGTTTCTAGGTATTGCCATTGTGAAGCAAAATATGGTATACTGTTCATAGTACACAGGGAAATTTAGGAAAATAAGTAATCACGGGAAACACAATTAGTTTGCATTGGCTACTTTTCTACGTGAGTCCATTAGGTTTTATGTAACATAATTGAAGTCTAGCAAATTCAACTAGAAAGTACAATCTACCAAACTCAGAAAAAGTTATATAGAAAAGGCCACATGTTAGCAATTCCAAGCTTAAGTGGACCTCCTGTTTCCAGTCACATTGATGTTCAAATAACCCATGACAAATTAAACGCCCAAACCTGCATATAGGACATGATTCATATTTTATACTTAACGACAAACCTCCCTTCCTCTCTCTATGTAAGCCAGGGGAGATTGATCTTAATTTCACATTTCAAAGAGTTATTAGAATTTGTTGTAGCATCATAAGCTTTGAGTTGATGTCATTTAATTTTTCCAATAGAAGCTTACACAAAATTGTTGGGAAGAGTTGCCAGTCGGTCAGTAAAACCGAGAAGACAAAGATGGTAGACGCACACAACAAGGAAATAAATAGGAACACACAGTTTTATATGGAAACTATCTTCTGAATAAGAAGGAAAACTCACGATACAATTAATCCACAAACTCATACTATGTAAATTTGGTTACAAAAACCTAGCTACACAAGCCGTTGGAGAGCCGAGAACAAAGTAAGAGCAGAATACAAGAGCAAAAATGACGACTTCTTGTGACTCTTTTGTTTTTCCATTTCTCACTCGCAGCTCCTCTATCTTCTTCGCACAGCGCGCGCGCGCACACACACACATATATACAAATGCATTGGGCTGCAGCTAATCTATAAAAACGATCGCGCGCACTGCAAAACCTGCCACCAACTCTGCAATGCGCCTTCCTACCAGGAGCAATTGACCTACTCTGCAAATTGACTACCAGTTCTAAAAGTCAACTTCTTTTTCTGTAAAGTCTGTTGTCTGCGCAAACTTTGTAAGTCAACTTTTAGAAATAAGCTGTTCTCGACCGTTGACCAAAGTCCTCGGTCTTCAGGCAATGTCCTCGGCCGATAATCAAAGTCCTCGGCCATTAGTTTATATTTTCGGTCATCACTCAGAGTCCTTATCCTTCGGTTAGAATTCTTGGCCGATAGTCAAAGTCCTCGGCCATCAGCTCATATTTTCAGCCATCACTTTGAGTCATCGTCCTTCAATCAGAGTCCTCAGCTTTTATTTCACTTCGGCCAAGTGCAACCATTCCGGTCATTATTCCACTTCAGGCCACTTCGACCTATTTTTCACACGGGAGTGACCAAAAGTCCCAACAAAAATAATATTGATTAAACTGCATAATTCAGAGTCTTAATGAACTTGATTGTCTATATGAAACACAGCGGAAACAAAAGGAATACAGAGCTTTCTGTTTAGCTTCATCTTCCTTTCACTCATCCTTCATTAGCTCCCCCCATTTTTCGTGTTTCTTTAGCCTGTTTTGACTCCCAGCGCCCCCCCCCCCCCAAAAAGAAAACACAGCAAATAAAACATAGGCAAATCCCGTGGCTCATTTACTGGCCATGGAGAAAATCACCAGATACCAAATCTTCAGTCAACCAAGTTCATGTTCTGATCAGCGTAAAATAGTAGCGATCAACACCAATACACTAAGCATCAAACGGAGGAGGTGCAGTAACTATTAAACTATTAAGAAAGCGGTGACAAGTTCTAAAAAAACACTGATAAACGAAGCATCAAACAAAGAAGGTGCATCATTTATTAAGAAAGCAGTTGCAAATTTAGAAGTAGACAAAGTACCTGATCCGATAAAGCATCCTGGTTGATATTTAACAGCTCCAATAAGAATTGTCGTATCTTTTCACCCTTGTGGGGATACTTCTCTGATGTCTTCGAAACCCCACTATTCAATCCATAGAAGAGCAAACTCATCCCAGCAGCAACAGCTAAAAGCCAAAGAATCACCAGTTTCCTTCTCCACTTCCATTCAAAATTAGATCCCTTCATGTCTCTTGCCTTCTTCAACTTAAAATTGGAAGGAAATCGGCCATTAAAGCGACAAAGCTCGCTGTTCAGGGACATCTAACAAAAACTTCCCCATACGTATTGATGAAAACCGGTGAAAGCTTGACGAAAGCCAGCCACCGCAGAAAAAATTCATATGAGAATGAGAACTCAAACACAACTCACTTGCAACTAACAGACAGATTCTGAAGACTCCCTTTGGTTTCTGAGAAAAAGCTTAGCTTTGACTCAACAAATCCTTGTTGTTTCTGAGAAACCAAGAGTAAATCTTTCGTCAAAGCAACAGCCTACAGTGGACCATTAACAGCTCGCTAAAACAATAAGAGCTCCCTGTTGTTTCGTGCTGATTTCCTCTGCTGGCCATTAAGACAAACACATCATGGCCATAGAAGCAAAGAAGAGCTCACAAAACCAAAATCATGTAAAAAGAAAAGCTGAGCAGAACACCGCTGTCATCGGCCAGGCTCTGCTGTGTCCATCGGTAGATTTATGTCTCACCAGCAAATAACACGAAAGCACATCGAGCCGAGAACCGCCTTACAGCGAGATGATAAACACGAGAACAAAAATTGGATAAGACCCACTGAGATTAATGGGAAATCCCAACTGGAATCAATGATCAGAGGGTGAGAAAAAATAGGGTGGGTTCCCTCCCTTTTTTCCCCTTTCCGTCCTCTCCTCTTCTTGGTATAAAGCAATTTCGGTTGATGTTGGACACATCATTATCATCTCATCATCAAAGTGGGGAAGCTTGAGAAAAAGCTTTAGAAAAATACCCAGAACTTAAAAGACCACCCCAGAAACTGTCTACAGGATACTTTTGTTGTGCTCGTATATTGTACATTACATAATTTATTGATTATTTAGAAAAAAAGTGATCCCTCTCCCTCTCCCTCTCCCTCTCCCTCTCCCTCTCCGTCCGTCCTCTTTTCCTTTTTTATTTTTTTAATCACCTCGTTGTCTTTTAAGACAGTAGGGAAGAGGCTCACACCATTCAATGTCTACCGATGGTGTGCTTGTTTTCAGCCGCAGCGGAAGAATACTGAACAGAGCAGATAAAGCAAGAGGACGGAGAAAAAGATAGAAACGAAGGCCGAGAGAGACAGACAGAGATGAGTGAGAGAGAGGGAGAGAGAGAACAGACGGCTTCCAGAGCAGACGTCAGTGAGAAATATCAAGCCATCTGATCATATTTTTACATTTAAACGGTAACTTACCCGTTAATGACATTAGCAGGACACTTGGGTTATTTTGCTCTCCGGAGTCCAATTTTTTTTTTTTATGTA
>JAODPA010023299.1:0-12863 GCA_025585075.1 Nepenthes mirabilis | reverse complement strand
TATCATACTATTTATTACTATATTAAATTCATCATTATATAATCCAAATTAAAATAATGGGGTGTTACACTGTCGGCTCACTCGCTCTTCATCTGGTCAACACTTCTAGGCGGAATCGTGCCATTGTAGATTTGGGTCGTTTCCTCCTTCATAGGCCAACCAATTATAGACGTCTCCATTACTAGCCCCACATACTATGGTCTGAGATTCTGACCTCCAGCAAGTTGATAATAGGACGTTTCTGGTTGGGCAACTTGCTCGAGACAGCTTGAGACTGGCAAGGGCACTTGGTTTGTTGATCGTGTCGCTTGCGGCTGTTGATTGTAACACCAAGATCTGGGAAATTGAACTGGAAAAAATGTTAACCAAATTTAGTGACCGCTCTAGTAAGAATCTAGGAAACTCAACAGAAATAGAAACGTTGACCATATTCGTTGACCGTTATCGCCAGAATCCAGAGAACTGAGCGTGAAGAGCAGTGTTGACCGAATCGTTAACTGTTAAGGCTAAAATCTGGAGAGCTTGTGAGGAAAATAGTGTTAACCTAACTCGTTGATTGTTCTAACCAAAATCTAGATAACTTGTGGGAATTAAAACGACGTGCCGTCATGACGCCGGATTGTCAGACAAAAAGTCTGTCATGTATCAACACGCAGTGAATTTGTTATTTCGATAATTAATTCGGCAGAAAATCTGATTTGACTGTGCCCTTTTTGGTTGCGACACGTGTCCACCACAATAGGCGTGCTTTTTTGAGGCGTTGCCTTGCCAACGGTTACGTGCCTTTACAAAAACCAATCCGTTTGTTCAACTTTTCTACGCTGAAAATTTTTTAAGTCTCTGCTACTCTTCTTAACTTCATTTCCATGGCTCCTTCTGTTGTCGAAATTGCCTTTGCGATTACCACTGGTGAGGTGAGAGTGCTGTACATGGAGTTCAACATTCCACATGAGATCATCCCTGTGATGTCCAGTGAGCACAACAGGGCCTGCTTCCCTCTTATGGGCTACATCACTATATACGAGGCTCACCTGAGGAGTGGGCTTCGCATCTCCATTTCAGAGGAGCTATTGGACATCTTTACAGCACTCCAAGTTCCTATTGTATGGCTCCATGCCAATGCCGTGCATTTCCTCTAGACGCTATGCATCTTCCTATGCCAACATTTACAAATGCTAACGAAAGAGGTGGTTAGGGTGATATTTCAATTCACCCAGAATGGGAACTAGATCTCCCTATCCCCCAGAGACCTTCTCGTCAGCGAGGCCATCTACAATTTGATGAATAATTGAAAGAACCGCTACTTCTTCGTGCACATTGGTTACTCATGGTCTTTGTCCTGAGATTGGGGCAAGGTCCCAGGATTTTCACCGGGACGCCAAAGAATGCTGAGGTGAAGGTCGTGGAGCCACTGCTGGTATTGGTGAGGAAATACCTTGACGATTTTAGGAGGGATCATTTGGTGTCTACAAGGAAGACAAGAAGGCTCGTTGAAGACCTCATTCTCCGGTCTAGAAGATTAGACTGCCGCCAGATGCCTCACAGTGCAAAAGGAAGGCTGGCGCCATTTCCATTGATGCTGCCCATGCACCTTCCACTGGCAATGCTCTCAGCAGTCCAAGGCGAAAAAGGGCTGAGACGATAGTGCCTTCTTCCTCATCCTCCACAGATCTGGATTACGTAACAACCGGACAACTTGTTGGAGCTAGAGAGCGCTCCGGAGTAGATGTGGCTGTGAAGGAGTATGAGGCCATGTTGGCGCCCCTGCAAGTGACATGGTCATTGCGCTACCGCAGCTGATGGGCTTGGTGGCTCAATCTGCGCCGACTAAGCAACCGCCTATAGCCGCCAAAATGGAGTTGGCTAATGAGCTACATGTTGAGTTGGCGGAGCTAGTTTTAGAGCTATTTCCTGCGCTTGATGAGCAAGCCACCGGAGACCCGCTTCCGACGCCTGATGAGCCTGCCGCCAAAGAGCCGCTTCTTGCACCTAATGAGCCAGCCACCAAAGAGCTTCTTGAAGCGCCTGACCTCAGTGCTAAGTTAGAGGAGGAGATTGCTGCTGAGACTTTAGCAGAGTGTGCTGAGGAGGTTACCGTGCCCAATCCTCCACCATTAGCCCCAAGGACACGAAGCAGGCCAATGAGGAGGCAGCAAAAAGTATGGATGGTAACTTTTCGAAGCTTCTCTTTTCTTCTTCCTTTTCCGTTGTGGTTTAACTCCTTTAATTTTTGACAGGAGACAAAAGTGTTGGGTGCAGTGGGCAAGGGATTGCACCAATGGGACCTAGTGATTTGGGATCGTGAGGAGGAGATTGCTTGATTTGAGGAGAAGATGGACCTATTGAGGGCTCAACACCAGGAGGAGAAGGCCACTCTCCAATCAGAACTGTCTGAACTGAGAGCAAAAAATGTGAGACTGGAAGAGGAGGCTGCCAAGATTGCAGGGCATATCGACAAGCTCGTGAGAAAGATAGCCTCGTTAGAGAACGAGCTATCCACTTGCATACGCCCTCATGAGGTTTCTCAAGCACTGTGGACACGGTTATGGGAAAGCATTAACATTAGTCCCCACGTCGTCCATTTAGTCGATCCCAATTTTCCTGTTGGTGTCATTGACGCAGTGAACCGTACTACCCGACAACACGAGAGCCTCGTGGATCAATCCCAAAGTGTACGAGGGCCTCTCCCGCCTCCTCGCCTCCTCCAGGGAGCTCTGCTTCTTAGATTTTGTGCTCCTTTTTTTTATCTTTTGATGTAATTTATAAGCATACTTTTGACATTAATAAAATAGTTATTTTACTAACATACCGCGCTCCATGACTTCACTTTCATTAGCTGTTCCTTTAGCTATTTGTCCTTTATATTAGTCGGCCTACTTGGGGTACCTTGTACAAGTTGGCCGTCCGTCTTGCAACATTGGAGACGTTTGATATACTCTCAGATGGACTTAAGTTCTCAATGAGATATTAGGGTGAATCTTGAAGTCATATCAAGCCGATTGTGAGTTGATACTTGAGTGGCGCTGCCCATGTTTGATCTTGGATGGCCAGCTTTGGACGGAGCACTTGCTCCTGGATGTTGACCGTCGTAAACTAAGAGTACTAACTCTTGTTGGAGGAGGTCGTCACACGTGCCACTTAAGCCCCCTAAAGTGTAGAGTTAGAGTGCGAATTGGCCACTTGAATGACCAAGATTTAATTTGATCACTCATGGGCTACCTAAATAATTAGGGTTTAATTCGACTGCTTATGGGCCACCTGGATGATTAGGGTTTAATTCGACCCCTCATAAGCCGCCTGGATGATTAGGGTTTAATTGCAAATGGGTAAAATCTGTCCGATATAGGAGCATTTTAGGTCATTTATTTTGTACAACTTATAAACAAGTATTCATATGGAAAAGAAAAAAGAGAGACAAGATATACAACACAATGCAAGTGGAAAAGAACTTTTTTTTATTAATGACAATGTAATGTTACAAGTATACTTATGCCACACAAATGACCTACCTGGGTCTTCACTGGAAGTAGCACTTCAGGTGGATAGCGTTCTATATCCGTGGGACCAACTTGTCGTTCTGGGTTCGGAGTTTGTATGCTCCATTCCACAGGACGGTTGAGACTAAAAAAGGGCATTTTTAATTAGGAAAAAGCTTTTCCGGTTAGTGGTCTTACCTATAGCCTCTATATTTAACAAGACCAAGTCCTCGATTTCGAATTGTCGCGCTTTCATTTTCTTGTTGTAACTGCGGATGACTCGTTGCTGGTAGGCTGCAGTCCGAATCTTGGTAGTGTCACGGGCTTCCTCCAATAAGTTTAGGTGTTCTCTGAGCTTCTGAGAGTTACTAAGTGGGTCAAAGGCTTTGATCCTAGGATTTAGGAGTCCGATCTCAACCGAAATTACTACTTCAGTCCCGTAGCAGAAATTGAAGGGTGTCTCGCGAGTGGGTTCCTTTGGAGTTATCTGGTATGACTATAGGAGAGAGGGCAGCTCGTCAACCCAGGAACCCCCTGCGTCCTCCACCTTGGTCTTCAAACTGAGGAGTAGCGTACGGTTGGTGACCTCCTTCTATCCGTTTGCCTAGGGGTATACTACCAAAGTATGGATCAATTTGATGCCGAAATTGGCGCAATACTTGGTGATGCATTTTTTCAAGAATTGGGTTCCGTTGTCGGTTACGATGATCTCAAAAATGTCAAATCTGCACATTATATTCTGGTAGATGAATTCTAAGGCATTGTACTTGGTGATCTTGGCTAGCGGGGCGGCCTCAACCGATTTGGTGAAGTAGTCAATACCTGCGATGATGAACTTTCTTTGCCCAGTCGCGATGAAAAATGGGCAGAGAATATCGAGCACCCATTGCGTGAAAAGCCAAGGAGCTTGGAGGGATCTTAACTCTACAGGTGGCTAGTGGTGGAGATTGCAATGGAGCTGGCAATTATCACACTTCTTCACGAACTCCAGAGTGTCCTTTATCGATGGCTAGTAATATCCCTGGTTCATGATCGTAAAATCTAGGTTCTTGTCGCTGATATGTGACCCACATATTTCAAAGTAGACTTCGCTCAAAGCGTAGTCGCCCTCCTAGGAAATAAGACATCGTAGGTACGGAGTCAAGTAGCCACGGCAATATAGCGGTCCGTCCACTATGGTGTACCAGTCGGCCATCTTTCTAATTCGCTTGGCTTCGTTCGCATTCTCTGGCAGTACTCCGTCTATTAGATATCTCCAATAAGGTGTCATCCAGTTTTTAAAGTCAAAAACTTGCATCGCTTCCTATTCCTCTATATTGGGAGTAGTCAAAACCTCCCTCGTGTTCCTCAAATACTGCTATGGATCGTTGGGCGCTGCTACTCTCACAAGTTGGTTGGCATTCCAGTTCTTAGTTCTGGGGATGTGGACCAGGTTTAACTTGTCAAATCTTCATATGACATTCTTCGCCTTGGCCAGGTATTTCGCCAAGAGAAGGTTGCACGTCTCAAAACTCCCATTGATTTGGTTAATAACTAGCTCTGAGTCGTTGAAGACGGTTAGCCACCTAACTAAGTATTCTTTGGCTAGCCGTAATCCGGCCAATGGGACTTCATACTTGGCAACGTTTTTAATGGCCGAAAAGTCGAGTTTAAGGGAGTACTTCACCTAAAACCCGTTTGGGGTCCTTAGGACCACTCCAGCACCACTGCCTGAACACGTAGACAACATGTCCACGTTAAGGACCCATTTCGGCTCTCTTGGGTGGTGACCCATGTCCTCTGTGGGGTCATGGCCTCGACGATGAAATCCACCAGGGCCTATCCCTTGATGATTAGCCTAAGCCGAAATTCGATATTGAGCTCTCCCAACTCAATGGCCCACTTAACCAGCCATCTGAAAATGTCAGGTTTTTAGAGGATTCCCTTCAGTGGCTAGTCAATCAGACAATCACGCAATGAGCATGAAAATACGGTCTTAGTTTGCAGGCTAAGAAAACAAGTGCCAAAGCCAACTTCTCAATGAACGGGTAGCGTGTCTCTGCGCCGGTCAACATTTTACTCACATAGTAAACCGGCCGTTGAGAGTCGGAATCCTAGCAAATGAGAACAGTGCTGAGTGCCACCTATGATACTGCCAAGTAGAGATATAACTCTTCTCCGTCCCTGAGTGACATCAGTAACGGCGGACTGGCCAGGTATTGCTTTAACTCATCGAAGGCTGCTTGACACTCTACAGTCCATTGGAAATCATTCGCTTTAGTCCCCCTCAGAGCCTTAAAGTAAGGTTGATACTTGTCTCCCAACTTTGCCAAGAAACGGGATAAGGTTGCCAATCGTCCAGTTAGCCTCTGCACTTTCTTGACGTTCCGTGACAAAGACATGTTCGTGAGGGTTTTGATCTTCTCTGAGTTTGCTTCGATCCTCGTTGAGAGACGATGAAACCTAGAAACTTTCCTGAGGATACTCTGAAGACGCACTTTGAAGGATTTAACTTCATTTGGTGCGCATGGAGCACCTCGAAGGACTTAGTCAGATCGCGAATATGATCGCTGGTGGTCTTACTCTTGACGAGTATGTTATCGATGTACACCTTCATATTACAGCCGATATACTTCTCGAATGTCTTATTCACAAGCCTTTGATAAGTAGCACATGCATTCTTCAAACCGAAAAGTATGACCCTATAACAATAGGTGCATTGGTCGGTTATGAATGAGGTATGCTCCTCACCCTCAAGGCTTATCCGGATCTAGTTGTAGCCCGAGTGCGTGTCCATGAAACTCAATAGCTCATTTCCAGATATCGAGTCCACCAACAGGTCAATCATGGGTAAAGGGAAACTGAATTTTGGGCAGGCTTTATTAACGTCGGTGAAGTCAACGTACGCCCACCATTTCCCATTGCTCTTCTTTATCGAAACGATGTTGGATAGCCAATCTAAGTACTAGACTTCTCTAATGAAATCGGTGTTCAAAAGCTTCTTCACTTTTTTTCCGGATGGCGACGAGCTTTTTCACAGAATAATTCCTCTACTTTTGCCTGATGAGCTTACAGTTGGAATAAAGGCCCAACTTGTGGACCATTACTCCAATTAAAATCCCAGGTATGTCAGTAGGTGTCCATGCGAAGGCGTCAGCGTTCTGTCTCAAGAACGTTATTAGCTCGTCATGTAGTGGTCCAGCGAGTGAACCCCCAATTTGCACACACCTCTTTGGGTCCTCTAGATTTAGTGGTACTAGGTCGGTTGCCTCGCCGAGTTGTGCCTACTATAAAGTTGTCTCGTCTTGATGGTCCAACTCTCCTATAGGTCGTCTGCTACTAGTTAGTGTAATCTAGAACATGTAATATGTCCGCCCTATCACTTGATCACCCAACACTTCACCGATACTGCATACTGTTGGAAACTTTTTTTTTAAGTAACAGCTCCAAACGTTGTTAGGCATGGTCTGCCTAGGATAGTATTGTATACAGAGGATAGGTTGACAACGAAGAATGTGAATATATAACTCGTCGTTCTAGGCTACGTGTTTAGGTTGACCTCCAATTGTATCGTTCCTTGAATAGCCACAGACTTATTGTCTAGGCTGTACAGTGACTCTTCGGTAGGTTTTAACTGGTTCTTTTTAATCCAAGTTTATAGAAAATTCAAGATATTTCTTTATCAATAAAAATTTATTTCAATTAGTAATCCATGGTACAATCCGAAACGATAGCTGATACAACAATGAGATCAGCGTGTGGGAAAGTTACATGATTCATGTCACTATTGCTAAAGCTAATGACATTCTCTTTCATCCTCTACTTCTTCCGTCCGGCTTGCCGTTCCTTGTGATCCGCTTGGGTCTTGGCTGGTTCGATCGTAATCATGTTGACCATGCCAGTTGTAACTCAGTTCTGTGGTTGGGATGGATCTTGCCCTTCCCCACCGGATGTGCCAGAACTTTGCCCAAGGTTTCTAACGAACCTGGTGAGATAGCCCCTCCGGATGAGCTCACCAATCTCCCAATGGCGCGTCTTGCAATCCTTCATGGTGTGCCCTGAAGATCGATAGAAATCGCAGTACTTAACTGGATTTCCTCCCTCCGCGTTCTTCAGTGGTTTCGGCCACCAAAGGAACTTTTCACCCTGGATCTGCATGAGGCCGTTGGCCGTGTGTCATTGAGATGAGTCAAGTTGGTTGGCCTGTATTCCTTTTAATCCACTACTCCAGTCTTGTGTTGCTTCTGGCTAGAATTGCCGCCTCCACCGTTCTTCCTCTTTCCATCGGCAGGAAAAGAGCGAGACTGGTCGGTCCTCTTGGGACACTTTACCTTGTTAGCCTCCTCGGCGGTTGCGTACGCCCTAATGATAAACTCTGCTTCCCGAAAGGTTTGCGAGTTCTTATGGGTTAGGTGCTTAAAGAAGTCTCTATACGTCAAGGTTAAGCTGAAACTGCCAAGTTTCATCTCATCTGTGAATCTAGGGATCCTCCTGGCCTCTGCTGCGAAGCGCTCTAGGAACTTCCTTGGATTTTCTCCCTATCTCTACTTGATGTGGGAGAGATGACATTCCTGCTTCTCTTCCCGGCAGTTGGAAGCGTACTGGGCTAGGAAGAGATTAGTGAGCTCCCAAAAGTTTCGGATTAAGTTTGATGGGAGCTAGTAAAACCAGATCTGAGCATCTCCCTTCAAGGTAAGTGGAAAGTATTGCCATATTTTCGAATCTTCCAAACCCTGGAGACTCAGATGGGTGCGAAAGTAATCCAGGTGGTCAATAGGATCAGTGCTCCCATCGTGAGAATCCAGTGTCGACGTCTTGAATTTAGTCAGCAATAGGCAGTTCAAGATCTCAATAGCGAAGGGAGACCTCTCCAGATCTGTGGCGTGTTCGTTGTCATCTTTGAACACACGGTTTCGGATCTCCTTAACTTTTGCCTCCACTTAGGAGGCATTCCCAGACCTCTTGGAGTTGAAATAAGTCATCAACTTCGTTCTTTTGGCAATATGATTTGTTGTCGGCTTACTACTGCCGTTGACAGATAGTTTGTTCCTGGATGCTCCCTCCTGAACCTAAGGCCTTGGCTCGTCCTAGGTATATTGGGGGTTCCTTCTTTCTAGACTCTCATCCGGAGTCCTGTGGCCTAAGTGCCCCTTAAACCTGGGACGACTTTGAGCATTTGAGACCTCCGGAATGTGAGAGTTGGCTGTCCTCGTGGCTTTCTTGGTCGACTCTTTTTTCCTCTGGCCTCTTCTCCTGAAAGCCTAGGTAGGAGCTGTGGAGGGCGGAGCTCTCTACTTTTTCTTTCCCCGGAAGGTGTAAAATATTTGTAACATTTTGTTCATATTACTTATCTGCTCTGCTAGGTTTTGGAGAAATGGCGTGGGTACCCCTCCAACTAAGTTACTAGCAGAATGGTTATGGTTGAGAGTAGCATCTCTAGCGGGAACGCTAGTTTAGGCTCTAGTGTTCACCATTCTGCTTGATGGTATTTGTGACGGATCAGATTATTCTCCATTGAATAACCTCCGTCAATGCCTAAACACACCCTAAAGCCCATAAATTAACCTATGGACTCTACAGAAAATCCGGCAGAGTTTTCTCTGCAACTGGACGAAAACCGAAATACAGCCTGCTTAAATATCATTCTACACAAGCACACATCTAATCAAGAGGCTTAACTCAAAGCCTACAACACGCCACACAGGATCACACATCTGACATATCATCCATGACTCCAATACAGCACACAACCGACTATACAGAATCTAGAGAGATGCCATCTAATGAAACCAAAATCAAAAATATATATATACAGACGTGGAAGCATAACTAAATCATCATACGTGCGGAAGCATAATAAAACCATAAAAACAACAACTATAACGAGCCATGCTCAACACTGAGTGGCTGTCCACAGTCCGATCCAACTCTATGACTAATTCCTTCTGCACTCGCCGTCCAGCCAATCACATCCAGCAAGCCTCTCACCTTGCTCTATCTATCTGGCGTCGGCTAAGTGTTCTCATATGAAAGGAAAAATATCAACTCCAAGAGTGAGCTAACAGCTCAACAACTGTAATCATAAACAATTCTCCAAGGCATGTACAAGAACAAGAACATGGAAAGGAAATACATACTCTCCATAAATAAGAAATAGGAGAGAGAACAGGAACTAACAGGAATCACTCGATTCCTACGATTTCATCTTGAATCACCGGATTCATTCGGTTCTCATTTTGGTCTACTGGATTCATTCGGTTCATCAATTGGACATTATTCATTCTCATTATTATATCATCTTTGCGGCCCCCGGCTAGTAGACTGTACTAGCCAACGATATGAGAGAACGAGGACAGGAATGTGTTCGCTACACATTCTAAAGCCACGGCTACTACTTTCGGTCGGTAGCACACGAACCTCGATTGCATCCATGCAACAATCATCACAGACGACTACATCTCAATATGTAGCGTCGACAGACACACCCCACACCCCCGGGGTCCAGGGCAATACTCGTTCTTCCACAGTAGTTTTCTAAAGCATACCACCGCCATCACCCGCTCCCACGAGCGGCCGGAATACGTGGCCAAGTATTCCTCGGGTTCCCACCGCGATGGACATGGTATACTAAAGAATACTACCCATATGACACAGGGACCTAGTTTCAAGGTTAGGTTCAACACTTGGAGAGAGAAATCCACATTTGCCACACAATCATATCTTGGGAAACCTCATTCCCATCACAATCATCTCCAACCGGGAGATTACATCATCAAACACATCTCCATCCAGGAGATCATATCATCACAAGCACAATGTGGACTCCCTTCCATTCACGTCACGGTTCTCCATATCCAATGGGACTCAATTCCCTTAATCCTCAACATGTCATTCCAAGTTCACAATAGAGATTAGATTCCATACCTCAATTGATCACAAGTCACTTTGGAACCTCCGAGACTCATTCCTCTGCCTCCAGCACACGGATTCACATTCGGGGTTTACATTTACGTTTAATCATTTAAACGTTACTTTCATTACAATTATGATCACATATCACTTTGCATTTCTCATTTCGTTTTGGGTGAACATTATCAGATTTCTCTTTGAACACCCGGACGCCGTACACGGTTCGATACTTGGAAATCGGACGTCCGGTGGATTCGTTCGTACTCTTTGTACACGATATTTCACATTTGGGTTCGATTTAACTTATCACGAGGGTGGAAGTACACAACTTCCCATTTATTTCCGGATTATCCACAACGGGAAACTATCAAGGCTCCCGGATGCCACGAACGGGTCAAATCTTGCGAGATTCGGCATCCGGTCGATGTATACATACAATTGGGATACGGGGATTCATATTCTAGGGTTCTTTCATCATTTCACGAAGGTGACAACGCGTAAAATCCACCTTCGGTCTCGGGTGAACAGTAACAGTGCCCATTTAATGGGCTTGGACGCCGCGAACGGGTCCAAACGTGCGAGATCGGACCCGCGGCCGACATATATACCTCATTGGGACGTGGGGATTCCAATTTTGGGGTCAATTTCATGATACAAGGTCGGAAAACGGGAAACCCCCAAAATCCCGTGGGTTAGGTTTCGGTAAAACCCACCCGGGCGAATCGGACACGATTCGGACAACTAACCACATTTTCTTGGACCTCAAGACATGGGTTTCGAGATTCTAACGTTTCCCGTGGGTATCGACACAAAATACCCAACAAAAATACATAAAATATCGAAAGAGAACGAGAAGTGGGTATGAGAACACTTGCCTCGACGCGTGTTTTCACCTTTATACCTGGCTTTCGGGCGAAATCGGACTCTTGGCCTCGATCTCCTTTCTTCTCTCTCTAAAATCGGCGCCTCCTCTCTCCTCAAACCCTCGGTCCCATGCAAAAATGGGAGAAAAAGAGGGCGCGACGCATATTTATAATGCGCCTGCTGCTCGAGCTCCGCTCGAGCGGCTAGAGGGCGGCCACCGCTAGAGCGCACCTCGAGCGGCTTGCGAGCAGCCTTGGTTCTGCTTTCTTCACTCGAGCCAAGGCTTGAGCGCCCAGCAGGCGCAAGCCTGCTGGCAAGGCTTCAGCAGCCCGGACCCGAATGATTTTTCTAATTTTTCTTTCGATACCAAACCTTAATCATCCCATAAGTTTAGTATTGATCATTAACATACTAATCACCTCATAATTGTCGGGTTCACAAATCCGAAACCTCACAGTATTGACTTTGTAGAGGAAAGTGTTTGTAAAGATAAAATTGATTTGCTTTTTGTTAACTTCTTACAGACGGCACCAATGATACATCCTGGATCCAAACTTAAATAGATTCAAGTTGCTTAGTTTTGGGTCCTACACACCACAATTTCAAATAAGAGGTCACGTGATGGTGGAACTTGATCCCACTAAAAATACTCTAACGTTTAAGTCAATAATTGACTTTTCGAAATGAGAAGGTGGATACAGTAGATGTAGTATGAATGCTGATGAGTGTTTTGTGTAGGCGAAAACGCCCTCGTGGGATGAGTGAGTTATGTGGTTGCTTGTGATGAGTAGAACTTCTCAATCCAAAGTTCGCTGGAAATTAGAAGCTGAGAGAGATAGTGTTAGAGGGCTCGAGAGAGATTTAGAACTCCTGAGAGCTTAAGATTAGTTGAAAGCTTTTTGCAGGCGTTTTAGTGCATATTTGAGAGCGTAACCTTGAAGGGAGCTTCCATGACTTTTTATAGCCATGACCGTTGGCTGCCTTCCTTACGCAGAAGGGTTGGATGCCCGTACTTTGCTAATGATTGTTGCCTTCCTCGGTGCAGGCGTGAGCGCTTTTCTGGCTGTAACAGTCTAAAAAATTAATTTCCTTCGTTCTATATTTTGTAACTGCTAAGGTTTCCAACAGATAGCACATAGATTCTGACGCCTTCCTCCCAAAATGTGCTCTGATTCTGGATGTGACTGTTGCAGTAGAGCTTGCCTTTTTGGAGCTGCAAAAAATTAGTGTAGATAATCGTTGGGGCTCTGAGATGGACACATGGACCAATTACTGCTTGGGCCGCACGCTTTCTAGGCCCCAGCTGGTCTATTGGCCACATCTCCAGTCAACAAAAATATTGACCGTTCTAGGCTCTGATCGGCCATCCTGCTCTTGAGCCTCTGCTAGTCCACTCGTTCTTCATTTGATCAGCGGAAGTATTGACCATCCAAGCGGAATTGGGCCGTTGTGGATTTGGGTCATTTCCTCCTTCGTAGACCAACTTGTTACTGGCGTCCCCAATAAATTTAAATGTAATTAAAAGTTCTTATTTTACTTCCTTTTTTTTTAGAATCAAATATTAACTTAACGAACATTTATCAAATAGATGAAAAATCAATTTTTTTACATTTATAAAATGTATAACTGTAAATT
>JAODPA010023277.1:0-12865 GCA_025585075.1 Nepenthes mirabilis | reverse complement strand
CAAACAAAAGAAATAAAAAAAAACACTGGTGAAAATCTAAAATCTACTTGCTACTCATTCAAGTTATAATATTTTCTTGAAACTAAGCAAATAATAATAATAAATCTATTGATATATATTCTAACACAACTCTTACCCAATCGGTTATGGAATAAACTCCAAACTGATAAATTAAATATTTTACAACTCATAGATACAAATAAATAGTCGTAGAGTTTGGCTATCTCCCAAGGATACCATCAAATCCTCAAGGCAGTGATAAACTAGACATCAGTAAGGCAGTGTCTGCAAACCCATGTTACTGTAGGCATGACCCTGGCTCTGCTCTAGGGCTGCCCTCAGTCAGTGGCAAACAGGAAGGCCAAGCCCAGTCAGTGGCTGTTGTGCTTTCGTGCAGAGATCATCATCTTGAAGATAACCACAAAGAATGGCACTATGATTCATATGCTGAGGTATTGAGGCGTGGAATTACAGCATCTGGTGCTGGATCCTTTGGCGCAGGTGTTGCCCCTATACCCCTTAAACCTATAACAGATGCGGACTGGTTGGACGCTCTTGGAATTTCAAATTGTCCTGAAGAGGTTGTAGGTTCACTTGCCTTAAGCTCTTCAGTCCACGCTGCCCCTTCACATCCTCAAGGAGGGGACCCGAGACAGTGCGCCAATACTAAGCAGCTGAGAAGGAACCTTGCAGATATGAGACAACAGTTTGCTGCTCCTGGAGCTCAAGTCGCTGACGCCACTTTCTCTTCTCTTGTCAGTGGCCGGGACACTTTCGCTGAGGGCTTTAGGCTGAAATCTATCCTCAAAAAATCGAAACGGCCTACGCAGAAGCAGTCCCCTCCTTTGAATCATCATGTCTAGCACAGCATGTTTGGATGCCCGTGCATTCTTGCCCCGGTGCAGCAATTTGCAGGATTCCCTTTTGGCCAATTACTCTGGCAACTTGCCAAGTTGAGGTCTTCGGGATTGGAGTGGTTTTTATGTTTTTTTTGGTGTCTTTGGCTGTGTTGCAACCAATGTCCCTGTTGGCGACATTCCTCTGATGTTGCTATTATGGTCATATGACTTATGACCCGGCGTTTCTTTCTTTTGTATTTTTATTTTCATGACTAGTGATGAGTATACTAAAAATGGGTTGACCCCAAAAAGTCAATGGAAGCCCAAGACGACGGTCAACATCCTAACGGCCCAATTGGAAAACAGGCCCAAAAGCTAGAAATGTCAGAACGGTCAACATTGGCGTTGACCGTCCGGACGGCCAACTCTCAAACAGGCGGGCAACTCTCAAACAGATGGTCAACTCTCAAACGTTGACCATCCGCCTTACGCGCCCTGGGTCCAAAGGGGCTTTATTACAGTAATGGGCCTGACTTACTCAGGGCCATGGCCCATCAGACGGCTAATAACTGACATCTTCTATGAGGGGGGCCAACACACACGTTGCCGATCAACTCGAACGTTGACCGTCTGCGTTTTGCACGTTGGGCCCCAAGAAGCCCTTCTACAGTAACGGGCCTGACCCGTTTAAGCCCACAAATCATCAAAAGGCCAGCAACGATTTTTCAAAAATATTTCACGATCTCAGCTGACACCAAAAAGGATATTGGCAATATTAGCGCCTTCCATACAAGGAAGGCGCCAAATTTTCTCTAAATCTTTACCAACCTAGACTTTCCAACGGTAACATGCACAAAAGGAAAGCGCCCGGTTTGGAAAGCTGTTGGCCGCCTCACAAGGAAACAATCACGACCAGCTTGGCAACTGGCATCCGCTCCAGAAGGCAAGCCGGCCGGCAGATCAGGAAGGTAATCACTCCTTCCAAAGAGAGAGGATCGTCCTCTCAGCTACAAAAGAAGCCCTGGGTTCACCATCCAGGGCATGCTTTCATTGAGGTTTTCAACACATTCGATTGCTAACACTTTCTGTAAGGCGTTCGAGAGTTCTGAGTCTTCTCTGCCACCTTCACTCTCCAAAAAACCCAAAGGCAACAAGCGTGCCCTCACGGCCGTTTACTGCCTTCCCACCTTTCAGATCCAAGAAAACCTCACGTCTCTCTTATATATAGATCAAACACTCTTACTCTTTCTCTCTCTCTCAATTTCAGTTTCTTTCTTACGAAGACTGTTTTACTGACTTGAGTATCGGAGTGTTTTCGGTGGGACAACTTCCCGCCAAATACGCTGACCTATTGTTCTGTATAGTGGTGTGTAGGATCTAACTCAAGGAACGAAGCCAGAGCCACGACAAGAGGATTATCCAAATTTGTTCGAAGTTCGGATGCAGAGACGCATCATTGGCGCCATCTGTGGGAAGCGCTTACAAAAGCCAACCACTAAATCTGCACAAACTCTCTCTCTATCACCTTCTGATTATGCAATGGTGAACACGAGAGCCCAAGGTAGCGACCTCGCTAGAGGTGCTGCTAACCCCGACCAGGACCACGCTGCTGGTGCCATGTTCAACGGGGCCACAGGCGGAGTTCTACCCCCTTACTTTCAACTATTGGTGGAGCAGATGTAGGACAACAATCGACTGCTCCAATTATTTTGCGCCCAGAATGAGTAGTGACAGCAAGCGGCTCCACCAGCAGCCATCCCTGCACCGGCCACCAAAAGGGGTGGCCAGAGGAAGAAGAAGTCGGACAAAAGGCTTGCCAAAGCCGGAGACAATCCGGCTCCAGCGTCCTCCCGCGTTCCTGGCCGGAACAGGCCTATGGAACGCTCTGGGAGTATGTCTCCGCCAGAGAGCCTAGAAAGAAGAAATCTCCGATACTCTCGTACAGAAGACCACCACGCAGTCCAGGAGCGAGCCTTCAGGACTGTCCGATCCACTGGAGGCAGCAGCCGACCGGCTGCTAAACCCGCCGGGGGAAAGACAGAGTTGAGGAATTTTCTCAACTCCAAACAATCAGAAAACGTCGCTCGCACCGATCCGTGGGTGGACAAGATATGGAACCGTGTGTTCCAAGAGGAGGAGCGTGCCATCGATTTGGACCGATCTCCTTTCACTGACGAGATCCTAAGCCGTCCACTGCCGTCAAAGTTCAAGATGCCATCCTTTGACTTATACGATGGGGGCAGTGATCCGGTTGACCACCTGGATCACTTCCGCACCCATCTGAGTCTACAAGGGCTAGAAGACTCAGCGATGTGCCGCTACTTTTCACTCACACTGAAGGGAGACGCTCGAATCTGGTTTCATCACCTCCCTTCAGGCACCATCAGCAGTTTCCGTGAGCTCACCGATCTCTTCCTGGCTCAGTACGTCTCGAGCCGACGGGAAGAGAAACAGCCGTGGCATCTCTCCCACATAAAGCAGAAACCGGGAGAGAACCCACGGCGTTTGCTGGATCGCTTCGTGGCTGAAGCCAAAAGGATTCCCAGGATCACAGAGGAGATGAAGTTGGGCAGTTTCATCACTGCGCTTACTTACGGTGACTTTTTCAAGCACTTTGCCCACAAAATCCACAAACCTTCCGCGAGGCGGAATCCATGACCAAGGCCTACGCTGCGGCGGAGGAGGCCAACGAGGCAAAACGCCCAGAACGGGCAGATTAGCCTCAGCCGTTCTCTGGTGAGGGGAAGAGAAAGTACAGCGGCGGAGAACACTCCCGCCAGAAGCAGCGCCGGACTGAGCCCCCAGAACGCAGAGACTACGGACCCACCAATTTCACACCTCTGACAGACACGCGCGCCAACGTTCTTATGCAGATCCGTGGAGAAAAGTTTCTAAAATGGCCCAAACCGCTGAAGAAGGACTCTGAAAACCAGTCGAAGTACTCCGACTTCCATCGTTCTGCTGGTCATTCGACTGACGACTACAAGACATTGCAAAGGGAAATCAAAGATCTGATTCGTTGAGACCATCTCACGAAGTTTGTTAGAGGCCCGGGACAGAGCTCAGGAGCAGCGGATGAAGAGGGGCAGGAGTAGACTCCACCCCGGAATAGGTTTGCGGCGTGCCTTTCTAGTGGTTGACCTACCCTCCGTTTACAACGCGATACTAGGCAGGCGTGCCTGACAGCGTTTAGGGCGGTCACCTCAATTTCACACCTCAAAATGAAGTTCCCGACACCTTACGGTATGGGAGAGGTGTTGGGCGACCAAATAATCGGGCGGACATGCTACATATCCCGGATTGCCCCTAGCGGCAGTCCCGGCATGGTGGGAGAGCTCGATCATCGAGACGAGACCACCCTTCAACAAGCGCAGTCTGGTGAAGCCACAGATCTGGTCCCAATAAATCCGAAGGAACCGGAGAAGTGTGTGCAGATCAGCGGCTCACTCACTGGCACACTGTGCGCTGAACTGATTGCGTTCCTACAACGGAACGCCGATATATTCGCGTGGACTCCCGCAGACATGCCCGGGATTTCGGTTGAGGTGATGGTCCACAAGCTGGACCTCGATCCTGACCGGAAGTCGGTTAGGTAGAAGCGGAGGAACCACTCCACAGAGGAGCTGATCGCCATCCGAGATGAGGTGAAAAAGCTACTGGACGTTAGGTTTATTAGAGAAGTCCAGTACCCAGATTGGCTTTCAAACGTCGTCCTGGTTAAAAAGAGTAATGGAAAATGGCAAATGTGCATCGATTTTACCGACGTCAACAAGGCTTGCCCAAAAGACAGTTTTTCCTTACCCAGGATCGACTGCTGGTTGACTCCACGGCTGGACATGAGCTACTCAGCTTCATGGACGCCTATTCGGGTTACAACCATATTAGAATGAGTCCAGAGGATGATGAACATACATTGTTCATGATGGACCAGGGCACCTACTGCTATAAAGTGATGGCCTTCGGACTGAAAAATGCTGGAGCAACTTACCAGCGACTGGTCAACAAGATGTTTGAAAAACAGATTGGTTGCAACATGGAGGTCTACGTCGACGACATGCTCGTCAAGAGCAAAGACACTGGCGACCACATACATGACCTGTAAGAGTCATTTGAGGTGCTCTGCCAGCACCAAATGAAACTGAATCCTGTCAAGTGTGTCTTCGGGGTGGCCTCCAGAAAGTTCTTGGGTTTCATCGTCTCCCAGAGGGGGATCGAGGCAAACCCAGAAAAGATCAAGGCTCTCGCTGACATGGCTCCTCCGCGGAGCGTCAAAGACGTCCAGTGATTAACTGGGCGGCTGGCAGCTTTGTCCCGCTTCCTCGCGAAATCTGGCGACAAGTACCAGCCCTTCTTTAAAGCCCTGAGAGGGACAAAATCCAACGGATTCCAATGGACGGCTGACTACCAGACAGCCTTCAATGAATTGAAGCAATATTTGGCCAGTCCGCACTGCTTGCATCACCAAAGGGCGGAGAGGAGCTGTACCTTTAGCTGGCGGTATCCGAAGTGTCCCTCAGCTCCGTCCTCGTGCGTCAGGAATTTGATACCCAACAGCCGGTCTACTATGTGAGCAAAATATTAACCGGTCCAGAAACGCGCTATTCGCGCGCTGAAAAAATAGCCCTAGCACTTATCTTCGTAGCCCGAAAATTGAGGCCATACTTTCAGGCGCACCGCATAGTGGTCCTCACTAACCAACCGCTGAAAGGCATACTCCAGAAACCAGACGTTTCGGGATGGCTGGTAAAGTGGGCTATCGAGTTGGGTGAGTTCGACATCAAATTTCGGCCCAGACCTGCCATAAAAGTGCAGGCGCTGGCTGACTTTATTGTCGAAATCACGACCCCGATTCACGAGGAGCAGCACACAGAAAATGCAGAACAGCCAGACGAAGTTCTAGAATGGACGCTCCACGTGGACGGATCGTCCACAGACGGTGGCAGCGGAGCAGGGGTGGTCCTTACGACCCCTGATGGATTTGAGGTTAAGTATTCCCTTAAACTAGACTTCCCAGCGACCAACAACGTCGCCGAATATGAAGCCCTTCTGGCCGGATTACGATTAGCAAAGGAGTGCTCTGCCAAGAGGTTGGCGATTTAGAGCGACTCCGAACTAATTGTCAACCAGGCTAACGGGGGCTTTGAGGCAAACAACCCTTCCTTGGCCAAGTACCTAGCTAAGGCAAATGAGGCCGTCTAGGGCTTCAATAGACTGACCCTGGTTCACGGCCCTCGAGCCGAAAACTGGAAGGCAGACTTGTTGGCTAGAGCCGCCGCTGCCGAAAACCCAGAGCAGTACTCGAGGGACATGAGGGAGGTTTTGAGTGCTCCCAGTATAGAAAAATAGGAGGCAATGAAGATTTTTGAGACGGAAAACTGGATGACGCCCTACCTTAAATACTTGGCTGACGGATCACTCCCAGAGGACGCCAAAAAGGCTAAGCGAATTAAAAAGACAGCTGGCTGGTACGCAGTAGTCGATGGGCGGCTGTATCACCGCGGGTACTCTACTCCGTACCTCCGCTATCTATCTCCCGAGGAGGCCAACTACGCGCTGGGCGAAGTTCACCTCGGGATCTGTGGATCACACGTAGGCGGGAAAAACCTAGCCTTCAAGATCATGAGGCAGGGCTATTATTGGCTCTCAATGAAAAAGGATGCGATTGAGTTTGTAAGGAAATGTGAAAGCTGCCAGCTTCACGGCAACCTTCACCACCAGCCGTCCACTGACCTGAAGTCACTTCAGGCTCCATGGCCATTCGCGCAATGGGGGCTCGATATTCTCGGCCCATTTCCCATTGCCACGGGGCAAAGGAAGTTTATCATCACAGGCATGGACTACTTCACCAAGTAGGTCAAAGTAGTCCCGCTGGCAAAAATCACAGAGCACAATGCACTAGAATTTCTTCCCCATAACATTATCTACAGGTTCGGCGTCCCAGAGGTCGTAGTGACCGACAACGGGACTCAATTTTTGGGGAAACACTTCACCAAGTATTGCACCAGCCTTGACATCAAGCTGGTCCACACTTCGGTGGCATACCCCCAAGCCAACGGGCAGGTGGAAGTCACAAACCATACGCTACTCTACAGATTAAAGACTAAGCTGGAGGACGCCGGGGGCTCCTGGGTTGATGAGCTCCCTTCCGTTCTTTGGTCTTATCGAACAACCCTGAAGGAACCAACGCACGAGACACCCTTCAACCTCTGTTACGGGACTGAAGCGGTAATCCCGGTCGAAATCGGGCTTCCGAGTCTCAGGGTGGAGTTATTTGACCCACAGACCAACTCCCAAAAAATCAGGGAGCATTTAGACCTGCTAGAGGAAGCCCGCGACGCCGCCAGAATATGGACCGCAGCGTACCAACACCGAGTTGCCCGATACTACAATAAAAAGGTGAATGCCCTGCAGTTCGACGTTGGGGACTTGGTCCTACGGGGTGTCGAGGCCACAGGCAAGTTAGCCGGCCGCAACAAGCTCTCTCCCAACTGGGAGGGACCTTTTCTTGTCTCCGCCGTCCTGCGAAACGGAGCATACAAACTCCGAAATCAGGATGAAAAGTTGGTCCCATGAACGTGGAATACAACCCACCTCAAGCGATACTTCCAATAGGGAACCCAGGTACGCACTCACCCACTTGTGTGCATTCATTCGCATACTTGTTTTAATTTGGCAAAATAAGGAGTTTACTTAGCATATAGAATCCTAGGCTTTGTGTGCATAGATATGAACTGCGTTTGCCCTGCAGGTTTACCCGACCTAGACTGCCCCTAAGTCAAGAGGGTCTTCACCCTCTTGTTAAACCCTGGTCATCCAGGTGGCCCAGAAGTGGTCTGAAATCCTGGTCATGCAGGTGGCCCATAAGCGGTCTTAAACCCTAGTCATCTAGGTGGCCCATGAGCGGTTTGTAACCCTGGTCATCCAGGTGGCTCATGAGCGGTCTGAAACCGCGGTCATCCAAGTGGCCCATGAGGAGTCTGAAACCTTGGTCATCCGAGCGGCCCAATAGCAGTCGTACTAAACCTTGGTCATCCAAGTGGCCCGATAGCGGTCTAAAAACCTTAGGGGGCAATATAGCACACGCGACGACCTCTTCTCGAGGAGCAGCAACGTCAGTCAACGACGGTTGAAGGGAGAAATATTTCTTCTCTAACACTGGCTGCCCAAGTCATCACTTGTACAGCGCCACCGGGCTAGTTAACACACCCGCCTGCCTTATTCCTTTGCCAGCCAATGACTTTACTCCTTGGGCGGCTGGCCAACCAGATTGGCTGCCTAATGTAATGATTCACATAAACACAAAAAGCAATAAAAATGATGGACACCAAATTGAAAAGAATTTCCATTTTATTGCTCATAAAGTGTATTACAATTTACACAAGATCCAAAAGCGCAAAAGAAAAGCAAAAGGCTACAAGGGTGGCGGACCACCCTGGCTGTCTCGGGACTCTCCCTCCAAATCTTCCTTTCGTTGCGCTGTGCGGTTTCTCTGATTGATAAACTCCACTGGGAAGTCAAGATCGATTAACCGTGCAATGCACCATCCAATGTTGAGCCCCTCCAACAGCCGGGTGTGCAGTGCGTCCCCGATCTCATGGGGGCTGATCCGAGTGGCCAACTCGTTCTCTGAGGCTGCGGCTTTGTCGGCAAGGCGCTTATGGCTCGCTTTAAGTTGATCCACCTCCACCTTCAAGTGAGCGACCTCGGTCTTCAACTCAGCATTCTCAGCCTCCATGCCCGCCATGACCGCCTCAAGGGCAGCGGTCTGCTCACGGAGCTCCCCTCCTGAGGTGGCCAGCTTGGCCTCCAGCCAGGCGATCTCAACCTCCCGGTCCGCAATGATGCGATCACATTGCTCCACTTCCCGGGAGAAGGCTGAGATCAACCTCCTTGACTGCACAAGACAAAAGCAAAATGTAAGTCATAAATACGAGGAAGAAAAAAGTGCAAGGAGGCTATTGCAAAAATCATACCTCGTAAATCTTCCTCCAGGGCCTCACAGGCCTGGACTCCAGACCTGGCCCAGCTGGCGGTGGGCCAGTTAGCGGTGGACCAGGGGATGACGAGCCAGGAGCACCCTCTCACGCCGAGCACGCCGCTGCCTCATCCAAGATGCGGTCCAGAAGCTCATCATCATCATCAGCGGCGGCGGCGGACTCCTCCCTCGTAGCCTCTGGAGTAGCCACAGCATGCCTCTTCCCCCTGGCTGCCCCTGGGGCGGCTGCTGAAGGATCAACTCTCGTCGACGGCTCCACAATAAAAACTTGCGAGCCCTCATCCATGTCGCGAGCTGGCTCCTCCGCAGACTCCATCCAGGCAGCGCCTAGGACCACCCTCGCCGCAAGCTGAGCCAGGATGACTCCTCCAACCTCCTCCTTTTATTTGGTAAGCGCTCCAACCTCCTCCTTTTATTTGGTAAGCGCTCCAACCTCCTCCAGCCTGTCTCCAACGAACTTTCTAGCTCCAGCAGTGCTGCCGGATCCGCCGCAGATCCTGGCAGCCACATAGTCAATTTGAGATGAAGATGAGCAGGGCATCCCAATTACCCTATCAGTAACCTCCTTCTCTGTGTGCCTGGGGCTGATAATTACACCCCTTGAGTCCTCAGGATTCATCATCCTAACCGGAGGGCTTGGCTTCTGAACTGGCGATGGCGGCCCCCAGTTGACCTTCTTGAACTTCGCCTGGGAGGCCAAGAAGTCCCTCTTGAACTTGTCAGGTTTAGCCCGTATGGCCTTGGTTAGCCATGTGTAGGCGGCGCTCTCCGCCGAAGATGGCGTGCCAAAGCACGCCTCTGAAATCTCGCCCCAGCTCCTCGCCAGAGGCCATTTCTCACTCACCTTCACGAAGAAGAACCGGTTTTTTCAGTTCTTCAGCGAATCGTGGATGATCGTACTAATTTTAATTCCGGTACGGGGAGTGAGCGATACCCACTCACCCCCATGGATCAATTTGAACACAACCCTAACGCCAGACATCTTGAACTTTTGGCCAAGCTTCTGGGCAAAAATACAAAGGGTGTAGAGATACCTCACAGCATTGGCATGAAGTTGGGCGATGGGTACTTGCAGATCCTTCATAATGGATTCCAACTCTTACGGTAGTGGCAAGCGGAGGCCGCTCCTCAGATGGGCCTCGTAAACTGTAATATACCCCTCCGATAGGGCAAAGGCTTTGTCATCCTTATCCGGAATCCTCCAAGCCGCCTCCTTTGGGATATTAAACTCAACGCACAGTGCCTTAATATTGTTTTCTCTCAAAACGGAGGAGAACTCTGCGACAGAAGCCATGATCGAGCAAAAAATAGGAAGGGTTTGTCTGAGAAACGAGGAGGAAGAAGATGACGGGTTGACAGCGTAAATGATTTCAAAATACGGAAGGGAAACTTAAGCGCCAAGCATAAAGCCCCTCATTAAGGACGCTATCAGCCCTGCCACGCGTCACCTCCTCACTTGACCCCGCAAAAGGATGGATCTCTTGCGCAGAAACCCCTCATTAAGGACGTCGTCAGGATCACCACGTGTCGCCCCCCTACTTGGCCCTACAAAAGGCAGATCTCCGATGCATTAATGGCCGGGATATCCGCCCAACCAAAGGGAGACACGTGTCACACTTTGCCAGGTAAATCGGCTAGTGGCCACGCAAGACGCCTCCGGAATTGATCAGGTCGGTCAACAATTCTGGTACTCCGGAATTGACCAGGATGATCAACAATTCTGGTACTCCGGAATTGACCAGAACAGTCAACAATTCTAGTACTCCGAAATTGACCAAGACGGTCAACAATTCTGGCACTCCAGAATTGATTAGGGCGGTCAACAATTCTGGTCAAACTCTTCTTCACGCCTTTTCATGAAGTTCCATGAGATCTACAAAGCAACCAAGGGCACCCCCTTATGAATATGCTGGAGGCCAGAAATCTGTTCACCAGCATGGGGGCTAGTGATGGGTATACTAAAAATGGGTTGGCTCTAAAAAGTCAATGGAGGCCTAAGACGACGGTCAACATCCTAATGGCCCAGTTGAAAAACAGACCCAAAAGCTAGAAATGCCAGGACGGTCAACATTGGCGTTGACCGTCCGGACGGCCAACTCTCAAACAGGTAGGCAACTCTCAAACGGATAGTCAACTCTCAAATGTTGACCATCTGCCTTACGCGCCATGGGTCCAAAGGGGCTTTACTACAGTAATGAGCCTGACTTACTTAGGCCCATGGTCCATCAAGCGGCTAATAACTCACATCTTCCATGAGGGCGGCTAACACGCACATTGCCGGTCAACTCGAACGTTGACCATCCGCATTTTGTACGTTGGGCCCCAAGAAGCCCTTCTACAGTAACGGGCTTGACCCGTTTAAGCCCACAAATCATCAAAAGGCCAACAACAATTTTCCAGAAATATTTCACGATCTCAACTAGCACCAAAAAGGATATTGGCAATATTAGCGCCTTCCATACAAGGAAGGCGCCAGATTTTCTCCAAATCTTTGCCAACCCAGATTTTTCAATGGTAACATGCACAGAAGGAAAGCGTCCGGTTTGTAAAGCTGTTGGCTGCCTCACAAGGAAACAATCACGACCAGCTTGGCAACTGGAATCCACTCCAGACGGCAAGCTGGCCGGTAGATCAGGAAGGCAATCACTCCTTCCAAAGAGAGAGGATCGTCCTCTCAACTACAAAAGAAACCATGGGTTCACCATCCAGGGCATGCTTTCATTGAGGTTTTCAACACATTCGATTGCTAACACTTCCTGTAAGGCGTTCGAGAGTTCTGAGAAATCTGTCTTCTCTACCACCTTCACTCTCCAAAAAACCCAAAGGCAACAAGCGTGCCCTCACGGCCGTTTACTACCTTCCCACCTTCCAGATTCAAGAAGACCTCATGTCTCTCTTATATCTGGATCAAACACTCTTACTCTCTCTCTCTCTCTCTCAATTTTAGTTTCTTTCTTACGAAGATTGTTTTACTGACTTGAGCGTCGGAGTATTTTCGGTGGGATAATTTTTCGCCGAACAGGCTGACCTCTTGTTCTGTTTAGTAGTGTGCAGGATCCAACTCAGGAAACGGAGCCGGAGCCACGATTTTTTTTTTGTAAGTAAGTGTGTATTTTGGATTAAAGGGAGAAAAGAAATTTACAAAACCTATGTTATAACTCTAAATTTTTTGACATTGGAGTTAGAACATAAAAAGCTAGGGCATACCCCGAGCAACTAGTACATCAGAGTATAACTCAAAAACCTCTAGGAGGAACAATCTAATAGACCGAAAATGAACAGAGTCATTTTACATAATCAAAAACTAAATGCATCCCAAGTATTTCAGCAGTTGGAAGCAACACGCAACATCGCTCCAACGCCAGCAGGGAATCAGCAGTAGCTGCACCAGCATATGGCACCAGCAGATCAGCTCCATCAGCATGAGCAAGGACCTGGAAATCAGCCATTCCATCTTCAAGCAGGCCAAGAAAGCATCAGCACCAGCATATGGCACCAGCAGCAAAAGAGGCACCCAGCCATTCGCAGCAAATCATCAGCCTTCCTGATCAGCAACCAGCCTTCAGAAGGGGGCCTACTTCAAAAACATTGGATGCCTCATCAGCATCCAACGGCCAGACCACCAGCTTTCATGCTTCCAAATCATCAGACCAACATAGGACCTACATCAAATTCTTTGATTCCAGCAATCACAACTTCAGCAGGGGAGCTGGATGATACCAGCAACCAACTGCTAACCAGCACCAGTCAACAGCAGGAAAACAATCCAAAACATCCACAGCAGTTAGCCAGATAAGCAGCCCACAATCCAGTTAAGGGCATTCGGACAGCACAACATTCAGCAACTACAACTGAGCCAAACTGATAGCCTGCATCAACAATAAGCTGGAGACAGCAATTGTGAAAGGCCAGCATAATAACAGGATCATGGGCACCAACAGCTGCTACCATTCACCCATCAGCAACGGCTAACAGCAGCACAGATCAACCACCAGGGGGGCAGCGCAACACATCTCAACCAAATAGCTTC
>JAODPA010023266.1:0-12865 GCA_025585075.1 Nepenthes mirabilis | reverse complement strand
AATTACTTTATTAACATATATATATTGTGTCTTGGGTTCTCGATTATCATACGGATTAGGGAGTCTTCAAATTCCTCGTCGTCTAAATGTGATCATAAGCGGATCCGGTCTCTGTCACTGTGAACCTGATTTCTACACAATACAACTAACAAACGAGAAGTCAGAGGTCCGACAGGATTTCTTCCACCAAGGACGCTTTGATGCTCAAGTCAGCGGATTCTCGCAATAAACAGAAATGGGATGCACGCTTAGAGGTGCGCTGAAATGTGCTTGAATGTGTGGGAAGTGCGTGAATGTTTATGTGGGAGAGCAATGAGCGGGTGATGGGAGACCTGACTCCCTATATGCACCGCAATGGGTGGCTTACATCCTGTCGCCTGAGAAGGCTAAGGAGTTTTGATCTAGAAGATAGCTGTAGAGCTTAAGGTTGTTGATGCTAGGTCGATTATCCAGGATCCGATTGATTTTCCATCTTCTTCATAGAAGAAGAAGAGTTTTATAGGCCCTCTGGCGAGAGGCTTTGGGCGCGAGAACCCCCGTTGTAAGGGTTCGTTGGCCGCTTATTACTGTTGGCGATTGATGGAATGTCAGTTGTCGTTTAGCAGTGACAGGTGGACTGCCGGGCATTGCCGGCTACGCTTGGTCTTCCCCTTGAGCTGAGATTGGAGGGGCGATTGTGGGTAGCCACTTAAGCCGCTGTTGGCAGCGCTGACCGTTTCCTTATTGGCTAGCTTCTCCTGCATTTTTGTCGTTCCCTGGCAGCTGCATTAATGAGCTATAGGCGACGTCCATTGGCTGCCGATCGTGGATTGCCACGTAGGTCGTCCAGCGTCGTTGGGCCTTAACGGCCCATCAGGCAACCATTCCGTGGGTTGGGCGTCAAATCTTTTTGGGTCTTTGTCCCGGACCCAACACTAGCCCCCTATGCCTGGGCCGATCAGTGGTCACGCCCTGGCATGTCCTTTGAGTACCACTCGCGGTCACCCAGTTCCCCTCGAGACGCGCCAATACTTGTCGTCTTCTGCGCTCGCGCCTTCCCCAGGCTCTGGGCTTGCGCCTTCCCCAGGTAGTTGCGTAGGCTTCTTGGGCGCTGCAACGACTCGGTGCCTCGATTGGAACGATTTGCATGCCTGAGGTTGCGTCTGATTTGAGGGCTTTCTTATTTCATGAAAGACAACTACAGAATAGCGCGCCTCGTTAAGCGTTAGAAGGGTGTCATCTCGCCCATAAATAAGAGGATTCCCCAGCGGGTGCAGTTCATCCTTTGGTTGGCTTCAAGGGAGTAATGCGGAGGTCTTGGCTCGACCCACCCCTAGTGGGAATCCGCGAAGGAGTTGGATGGACTAGCTGGAGATCAGGAATTCTTGGCGAAGACTGCCTTCATGCTCATACTGTGCTTGATTCCTCATGCTAATGAGGGTGGGTCGGCCACTCTGCTGCTGTCGTGCGCCTCCCCTCCATTGAGTGACTCATCCAGCGTGCTGTGGGATCGCAGCGGAGCCATCCCGGGAGTCTTTTTCAGCAGTAAAGCGCGTCGATCGTGGTCTCCACTTTACTTGGTTCACGTGTCGGCTCCAGAGGAGGCTAAGAGGGGATCCCCAGTGAGGGAATTGCAGGGTTTTTTGCGTCCCCGCCGGAGGCTCCAGAGTTAGATGTTGGTTTCACCTCAGTGGATAACATTGGATTCGTCTCCACCGGAGGCTGACCAACACGCGGTTGTCCCTAGTGCCTTGACTTGTTGGGTAACTAGCAGCGAAGTCGTGATGATCTTATATAGGTCACGTTCCCAAGCTTGCTCAAGCATGCGGGGTAGTCACCGTGGGGTCTAGGCGGCTTGCCATATCTTTTTTTTCTTTCCTGTACTTTTGCTGCTATAAATTTTGTACTCTGTAAGGAAGGCCTTTATTAATAAAAGAAATAGTCTTTCATCTTTACTCTTCTGTCTTGTAGTGCGTACTTTCTCATTCTGATCGCTTCCTCCGATTGCGTCTCACTCTATTCCGTGCGCCCGAGTATCTCCGGGCTCTTGCAGTCAATTCTGTCGGTTTCGTCCCCTGAGTCTTAATGCAGACCATCGCCGAGAAGACGCAGCTCAAAGGAGGCTTTTGATGTCTGACGTCGTGGAGGTTTGAAAGTCGCTGGCGGCAGTCACATCCACCTGTCTACCTGGTGCATTAAGTACGCAGGAGATCACGGGGCACTGCTCTATAATGATTTGCCTTGGAAACGCGCAAAGCTTCAGGGATTCGCCTCCTGGAGGGCGTTCGTTGGCCTCGCTCTTGTGCTCTTCGCCTTCAAAATGCAGCCGTTTCTGGGGGAAACTTTGCCTATTTAAATGCACAAATCCTTTCCCATACAACGTGCTCTGCTGCTTCTTCGATGATGTGAAGCTTTGTGTTGCTTGCGATCCTTCCCCCTTTCGTCTGCTTTTTGTTGTGATTTTGATGGAGGAGTCATCCTCGTCGTCTGGATCAGGTCCTTCTTCCGGAGAGCCCGAGACTGAGACTCATGCTTCTGGGGTCCCGGTTGTAGCTACGTCGAAGGGATACCATTTGGAGGCCACTGTTGTGGGCCCTGTGCAATTTTCAAGGGTGCCTCCAGGCTTTGAGAGGCAGGAGAGGTCTGCCTTCTAGTGGGAGCGCGGTCCAAGGACAGCGGATCTCTCGCTTCGACAAGTGGCCAGGGCTGTCGAAGGCATAGAAGCCCCGACGCAAGTTGCAGTTGCAAAGATAAAGCAATTGAGGGCCTGCGCCACACACTTTGAGGAAACATGGGTGGAATCGGAGACGAGGGCGTATAGGCTTGCTAGTGCCAACGTAGGGGCTCAAGCCCGCATATTAGCTCTCCAGGAAGAGCATGAGCAGCTGCGGCGACAGTTTGGGACGGAGGTTGCGCGGATGGGGACTATGCTGAGGTCGAGATTCTTGCCGGAGGAAGTCAGCCCTGCACTGAAAATGAACTTCCAAGACGGCATCTGTCCTAGCCAAAGATTAGTCTCGCTGGAGGACCCGAACTTTCGCATCAGTGTCCTGGACTCTCGAAACTCTAGCGCCCTGACACACACGGACCTGGTGGAGTATCCGCCACCAGGTTCCTCTACGGCACATGAGGGACATTAAATGTATTCTGTGGCTGCAAGCTGCTATAAAAGAGTCATTAATGAATATTATAATGAAATTTAATACTTAGCTGTGCCATTTTACTTTTCGTGGTTTGCTGTAGTCGAACGGTTCGTTTTCTTCTTTGCGTGCCCATTTCAAAAGTCTTGCTGTCACCTTTCCTAGCGATTGAAATTGCCACATTTAATGCGGGTGTGACAGCGGAGATTTCGTCAGGTGGTTGAGGTGATATCGATCTGCGGTTTGAAGAACGGTCATGATTGCTTATTGCTTTGGGGACCCACGACGTTCCCGCGGGGCAGGTACGCAGCCTGCCACTCTGCGGAGGCGTCGTTTGGGTTTCCCTCGCGCTGGCACCTCATTGCCTATTTAAGTCAGGCTTTCGCAAAGTTCCTCTTGCCTGTTTCCTTACATTGAAAACTTCCAACTCGTTCCACAGAGAGAGATGGTGAAGAAGATAGAGTCTCCCTCTTCCTTGCGAACTTCTAGGGTGAGTCGGCATGGGGTCAACAACATGGGGTCTGTGCTGATGACTAGCGTCATTGCTGCTCTGATGGTGGACTATGGAATCCCCAACGACAAGGGTTATCGTGCTCCTGGCTCTGCGGGTAAGCCAACGCTCCACCAGATGGTTTCGTCATAGTCTACGAGCACCATCTGAGATGCGGGTTTCGTTACCCCATGCCATGCACTCTGTATGCATTGGTGGAAGCGTTGGGCGTTCCTGTGGCGAGGCTTCAGCCTAATGCCCTCCGTTATCTAGTCTCGCTGTGCATCTTTTCCTGCCTCTATACTGGCACTTTCGACGCCAAGACGGCGAGGTTAATCTTCCGCTTCACAGAGTCGGAGGATTGGGTCTCCATGTCCCTAAAGACTGGCTTCTACTTTCAAGGGACCAACCCTGATTTGGTGAAGAACTAGAAGAATCGATTTTTCTTCTTGTAGGAGCCCCCAGACTCTAAACTTCCATGCTAGTGGGGCCCGATTTCGGAGTACTTCCATGAGAAGATGTTGTCGAATGATGCTAAGGATTTGGCGGAGTTGGTTGCTGCCATCGACTCCTAGATGGCGAAGTTTCCCATTTAGGGCTACTTCCTGACATCTTTCACTTTTGAGGCCGCTAGGTCGGGGCCTCCGTCGAGCTGGCGTGCTGCCGGTCCTGCGAAGGAGCCCGGGGACATCGCGATTCCCTCGTTGCCCGGAGGGGATGTAGAGGAGAGCTGCTTATTGCTTGAGTCGTCTTCAAATGAGGAGGAGATAGAGGCTCCCCTGAAGAGGTTGAGGGAAGCCGGAGGTACCTCCACGCAGAGGTCGCAGAGATTGGCTCCTGGTTTAGCCACGGGAGTCCGTGCCCCAGTTCTGGAGGCGACGTCGAGCACCGGGCTTCAGGAGGAGTCCAACAAACCTGTACTGATTCCCACCGTGGCACTAACTGAGTACGGCGTCCCTGTAGTGGGGCTTTATTCTGGTGAGGAGTCTTCCACAAATTCCTTCATCGACCTAGAGCCACCAACGTTGGTCCTGGAGGGTGTTTCAACCACGGCACGTGACGCACTAGTCTTTGGTGACCTGGAGGAAGTATACGCGCCAGCGCTAGCACTAGAGCCAGAGGGATCTTCGGAGCCGACTAGGATCTTCGTTAAGCCAACTTCAGAGGGGATGATCCGGGAGGACGTTCCCTCGGCATTGGAGGCGGAAGCCATATTGGAGGCCAGCCCGCCGGGCACTGAAATGGCCATGGGAGGCATGGTTCCGGAGCCAAAGCCCCCGAGCGTTCCTTTGCCTTTCGTGCTTCCAGACCATCCAAGCCCCACAAGAGTTGCGACTAAACGCGGGGAGCCATTGGGCCCATCTGCGTCAGGAGATTTAGCATGTCTTCCAGATGCAGCCTCCACTCAGGTATAATTGCTCTAAGCTGATCGCTCTTCGGCGGTCATGACTTTTGGAAATTTTCTGACCTCCTCATTTTCCATGTAGATTCCTGAGGGTGCCGACTCTCTTGACGAGTTAGCCGCTCAACTGCATGGGAGCCTTCACCGCGGGCTGCACATTGTTCAGCGCATGAGAGCTAAGGTTGCTTCCCTCCAAGAGGAGAGCGAGTAGACGTAAGAGGAAATTAGGCGCTTGAAGGAGGAGAATAGGCAATGTGCATTAGAGGCCGTGCGTCTGCAGTAGGAGGTTGAGCAGCTGAGAGAGGCAGTCACCGTCCTCAAGGATGACAATTCATGCTTGTCTAGGAATCTGAGAGGTCGGCTAACTCTGTCGGAGGCGGGTCTCGTACTAGAGACTCGGTTCTGGGATGGTATTTGCCTGTACCATAGGATTGCCTCTTTTGCGGTTCCCAATGTTCTGGAAGGCGTCTTTCATCTAGGCAATTTTGGGGTCCGAGACAGGTCTCGCCTAAGAAATTTCCTTGAGGAGACTAGTCCGTCAGATCCTCCGCAGTAGTTTTACTTGTATACATTGCTTTCCCCCCAGGTTTTTTGTCCATGTCTTGTACAAGTGAATGAAAAGCAACACTTTTTTTTTTGTATACAATGCCTTCGAGTATGGTTTGTGAGATTGCATCTTACATTTAACGGCTAAGCTTGTGAACCTATTGTCGCCAAGGCCCCAATCCAGCGCCTTCTTACGTTGTACTCGTCCTTCGTCAAAGGATGTCGTCGCATCTCGCGCGTTTAATAGAAAGTTTGATCCAGTAAAGTGGATGACGTCACAAGTCCCGTGGAGCCGCGCTAAGGGCCAGCTGGATTTTCAGGTCACAGTAGCCGAACTCTGGGTCTAGGCCTTTTCTCAAGCTTTATCTGCATTAGGTGCATGGCCCTCGCTAAGGACGTCGTTGCCACCATGTGCAAGGTTCTAGCCCACGACCATTGTAGACTGAGAGTACTCTCTTCTTCGTAAGAAGGTCACTGCGCGCCTACGATTCTTGCCCCCTAAGGTTTTGATATCCATAAGTTGGGAAGCTTTAAAAGCCCCCAGGCCTGACATTTTGACCGCCTCGGTCATCTGGTTCAGAATCATGATTCTCTGGGCCACACGGGTCCTACAGCACGGAGCCGAAATTTAGTGGTGACCACCTTTGGGTCGTTTGGCGCGAGGTCAAGGTAGCAGGTCACTTGGGACCCTTTTGATATGGAGTCAAAGTCTGAATGTGGCCGCTTTCGAACCACTCTACGCATGGTCGAGGCTCGAACGAGACCGCTAATGGGCCACTTGATGCAGGGCCAAGGTTTCTGGGCCGCTTTCGGCCACTCAACGGGGGATTGAGGTTTTGAGGTGGCCACTTGTGGGTCGCTTGGCAAGTTCCAAGGCTTCGTTTTACAGACGGACGATAGTTCTCCCGACTTAAGGGCAGCCTAGGTCACTTTGCTTTGGAATGATATGCACGCTAACACTTCACACGAATGGAGATGCAGGTCAACAGGAATGATTAATTTTATTAAATAAAAACTCAATGTATGTACAAGCACTCTTCATGATGCACGTGTGTGCCTTACCTGGGCCAACATCGTGTCACTGGTAGTATTTCCTTAGGTTGTCGGCGTTTCAGGTCCGAGGGACCAATTTGTAGTTTTGGGCGCGTAGCTTGTACGATCCGCTCCGGAGGATTGCGGAGACGAGGAACGGGCCTTCCCATCTAGGGGAGAGTTTGCTCCTACTTGCGGCTTTTTTTGCCGTCTCTACACTCCGAAGGACCAAATCTCCACCTCGAACGGGTATGCCTTCACCTGCTTTTTGTAGTACCGCACAATACGCTGTTGATAGGTCACGGTCCGTAGACGGGCCGTGTCTCAAACTTCTAGGAGCAGGTCAAGGAATTCTTTGAGTCTCTGGGAGTTCGTGATTAGATCGAAATATTTAACCCACAGGCAGGGTAATCCCACCACAACGAGGACTACGGCTTCAGTTCCGTAGCAAAGGCTGAAGGGCGTCTCTCTCGTTGGTTCCCTCAGGGTTGTTCGATATGACCAAAACATGGAAGGTAGCTCATCAACCCACGAGCCTCCTGCGTCCTCAAGTTTGGTCTTCAGCTCGTGCAGCAATGTGCAGTTGGTGACCTCAACCCGCCCATTGGCTTGAAGGTATGCCATGGACGTATGAACCAGCATGATGCGCAGGCCCGTGCAGTACTTCGTGAACCATTTGCCGGTAAATTGGGTTCCATTGTCGGTCACTATGACCTCATGAATCCCAAAGCAGCAGACAATATTTTGGTTGAGGAATTCTGTTACATTCTGCTCGGTGATTCAAGCAAGAGGGACTCTTGAGCAAGAGGGACTACTTCTACCCACTTGGTAAAGCAGTCGATGCCGACGATGAGGAACTTTCTTTGCCCAGAAGCCAAAGGTAGTGGTCCTAGGATGTTGAGCACCCACTGCGTAAATGGCCATAGGGACTGAAGGCTGCACAGTTCCGCGTGCGGGAGGTGTGTCATGGATCCGTGGACTTGGCAGCTTTCGCATTTCCTCACGAATTCCATGGCGTCTCGCTTTATGGTTGGCCAAAAGAGACCTTGTCGCACGATCTTGAATGCGAGGTTCTTTCCTTCGATGTGCAAGCCGCATATGTCGAGGTGGACTTCACTCAGAATATACTCAGCCTCTTCAGAGGTCAGGCATTCAGGGAAGGAGTCGAATATCCCTGCTTGTATAGCCTCCCGTTGAGAATTGCAAACCAGCCTGCTGTCTTCTTGATCCATTTGGCCTCATCGGCGTTTTCGGGTAGAGTTTCGTCGGTCAGATACTTTCTGTATGGAGTCATCTAGTTGTTACCCTCGTCAATCTGCAGCACTTCTTGGTCCAAGGAGTCAATATTAGGTGTGGCTAGAGTCTCCCGTGGTTCCCTGGCGTACTGCTCTGGGGATCCTACGGCTGCATCCCTGGCCAACCGGTCAGCTTTCCAATTGTTGGCCCTAGGGATGTGTTTAATTAGGGAGCGATCGAATCCCTAGATCAGGGTCTTTGCCTTTGCCAGATATCTCACGAGCTGAGGGTTCGACACTTCAAAGGTTCTTTAGCTTCGAGTCGCTGTGCACAACTAGCGATTTTACAGAACACTCCTTAGCTAGATGAAGTCTTGCGAGAAGGGCCTCATACTCCGCCACATTATTGGTAGCGGGGAAGGTCGGCACAACGGAGTACATAATCTTCGCGCCGTCTGGAGTTTTTAATAGGACTCCAGTTCCGCTACCTACTTGAGTGGACGATCCATCCAGATTTAGAGTCCATGTCGGGATGCTAAGATCACCTATGCTTCCCAGGTTGCTAGCGTCATCTAGAGTCAAGGTCGCCGCCTTGACGATGAAGTCCGCCAGAGCCTGACCCTTAAGGGCCGGCCGAGGTCAGAACTCTATGTCGAACTCTCCCAACTCTATAACCCACTTGACCAATCGTCCGGACGTCTCTGGTTTCTGTAGAATCGACTTCAAAGGTTAATCCATTAGAATAATGATTTGGTGGGCTTGGAAATAGGGTCGTAGCTTTCGCGCCGAATAGATGAGCGTCAGCGTGATCCTTTCGGCGTGAGGATAGTGGGCCTCTACATCTGTCAATACCCGGCTTACGTAATACGCTGGCCACTGCGCACCCTCATGTTCTCTAACTAGCACGGAGCTGAGGGCAGTGCCTGACATAGCCAAGTAAAGGTATAGGTCCTCGCCCGTGTACGGCGAGCTCAGGAGAGGCGGGTTGATGAGGTATACTTTCAACTCTTTGAAGGCTTCCTCGCATTCCTCGGTCCATCGGAACCCTAACGATTATGTCCCCCTAAGTGCCCTAAAAAATGGCAGTTACTTCTCCGCGGATTGGCGAGGAATCGCGAGAGGGTTGCCAATCGCCCTGTAAGCTTCTGTACTTTCTTCACCGTTCGCGGAGGGTTCATGTCGATGATGGTCTTGATCTTTTCTAGGTTGGCTTCAATGTCGTGTTATGATACGATGAAGCCCAGGAACTTCCCGGAGGTCACCCCAAACGTGTATTTGGCTAAGTTGAGTTTCATCCTGTGTTCCCGGAGGACTTGGAAGGCCTCCTCTAGGTCGCAGATGTGGTCGTTGGCAACTTTGCTTTTTACAAGTATGTCGTCAACGTACACCTTCACGTTTTTTTCCGATCCGAGCTTCAAACACTTATTCACCAAGCGTTAATAGGTGACCCCGGCATTCTTAAGGCCAAAGGGTATCACCTTATAGCAGTACGTCCCCTGGTCGGTCATGAAGAAGGTATGCTCCTCATCATCCGGGTGCATCTGGATCTAATTGTAACCAGAGTAGGCGTCCATGAAACTAAAGAGTTCAGCTGGTCAATCCTAGGGAGTGGGAAGCTATCCTTTGGGCAAGCCTTGTTTATATCAGTGAAGTCTGTGCACATTCTTCATTTACCGTTGTTCATTTTCACCAGCACGATATTGTATAGCCAGTCTAGATATTGGACCTCTCAAATAAATATGGTGTCCAGGAGTCTTTTTACCTCCTCTCTTATGGCGACCATCTTCTCAACGAAATGGTTCCTGTGCTTTTGTCACACAGGCTTGTGGTTGAGATCAAGGCCCAACCTGTGGAGCATCACTTTGGTCAGTATCCTGGGCATATCAGCAGAAATCCATACGAATACGTCGGAGTTCAGCTGTAGGAAGGTAATCAATCAATTGCGATAAGCAAATGGGAGAGAGCTGCCCACATGTATGCACTTCTCTGGCTCGATAAGATTCAGAGGGATCGCTTCGGTTGCTTCCCCTGACTGGGCTTGTTGCAGCATGGCTACGTCATGAAGATCAAGGTCTTCATCTGGGTGACCTGGCGCTACGGGGGTGACCTGGGACAAGTAGCACGTCCGCCCCATCGCCTGGTCCCCTAGCACTTCTCCCACGCTACACGGGGTGAAAAACTTCATCTTCAGATGAGGGATTGACGTAATGGCCCCGAAGGATGTGAGGAAGGGTCTGCCTTAATATAGCGTTGTAAACAGATGGCAGATCAACGACAAGGAACATTAGCTCCCGCGTTACAACACGCGAGTAAGTTCCCATCGTGACCTCTAGTCGGACTATCCCCTGCACCGTTACAAGTTCGTTGTCCAGACCGTATAAAGGGCCATCGGCCGCTCTCATCTGACTTCACTTCAGTCCAAGCTTAACAAAGGCACTGAGATATAGTAAATTTTACGAGCTTCCATTATCAATGAAGACCTATTTCAATTGGTAGTCAGCCTTACCATCTGAAATAATGACGGATACAACAAGAGGAACAGTATGGGGGAAGGTTATATGAGCCATATCGTCGCTACTAAAACTAATGACATCACTCCTATCCCCTATCTTCACTCTCTTACTACTGGAAGTTGGCCCCAGCTATTTCTGCCTGGCGCTTTTAGAGGTCGTGGTTGAGATCATATTGATCACGCCAGCGACTGTACGGTTTCTGGGAAGCTCACTGGCCTCGCCTTCCGAGGTTGCAGTGGCTTGCCCCGAACCTTTCATAAACCGTTTAAGGTGTCCGCGGCGGATCAGATCTTCTATCTCCTACTACAAGGTTCTATAGTTTCTGTGGAATGTCCGAGGCAACGGTGATACTGATAGTATTCGTCTAGTCATTACCGCTAGGACCCTTTGGCGTCTTTGGCCACTTGAAGAATTTTTCATCCTGAATTTGCATCAAGATGTTCGCACGGGTATCGTTAAGGGGGGTCAAGGACATTGATCCGCGATCCCCCTTGATCCCGGAGGAGGGCATGGCTGCTTGCGGCGCTCCAGGAAGCAGCTATTGTCACCGTTCCTCTTCTTTTCGATGGCAGGGTTGGGAATTTTCAGGGGACGGTCTGCACACTCGGGACGCTTCACCTCGTTTGCCTCCTCCACTGAGATGTAGGCTTGAGCTATAGCTTCATCCTCCTGGGAAGACTAAGGGCGCTGGTGCGATGGGTGTTTGAAAAAGTCTCCTGCCGCCAACGTAACAATGAAAGTGTTGAGCTTCAGCTCGTCAGAGAGCTGGGGGATCTGGCGTGCCTCGGTGATGAAGCGGTTGAGAAATCGCTTCAAACTTTCGTCCGACATCTGACGGAGGCAGACTAGGTGCCACAGCTGTTTCTCCTCCCTCCAGCTGGAGGCAAACTGGTTCAGGAAGTAGTCCGTGAGCTCGTCGAATAAGCGAATGGAATTTGGCGGGAGGTCGTGAAACCAAAGTAGTACGTCCCCACTGAGGGTGACAGGAAAGCACTGGCACATCATGGCCTCACTCGCCCCCTGAAGTGACAGGTGGGTACGGAAGCAGTTAAGATGATCCATCGGGTCCTTACTCCCGTCGTACCCTTCCAGTACGGGCATCTTGAATTTATGAGGGAGTGGCTGAGTCCGCAGATCCATGGCGAAAGGTGACATTCGCAGGTCAGCGGAGGATTGTACGGGTCTCTCCTTGTGTAGGAGATCCCACAGTACTTTGACCTTCTCCTCCATTGGCGGGTAGGACGCCCCACTCCGTGCATTGATGATGTCGCAGAGTTTCGTGTGGTCCTGTTGGTGTGGCTGGATTTGTCGATTGTGGCGGCTTCCTGTGCGGAGTGGCCGCTCACTACCGGAGTCTGCGGCGGTGGGCCTCCCTTGGTCACGGGAGTTACGAGGGTTACACCACTATAGGCTGTCTCCCCGTTCGTCCCGGCTGGGATGGCTTTCGACCACATACTGGGCCCCACTGTAGGAGGTCGCCTGGATCTCAGTATCGTCAGGCTGATCTGATCTTTCCTGAGTGATGTGGTGCGACGCCTTCCTCGCCTGGGATGCTAGGGGGACAGCCCCCACCTATGGGATTCCCGTCCGGTTGCAAAGAGCCTGAATCACCAGCCTCATATCGCCCATGTCCGCGGCTAGGCGGTGGACGTCGGGCTCTAGACGGATGTCTGCGTGGCTACCCACTAAAGGGTCTTCATTGCAAGCGGCAGCATCTCTCGCTGGGGCACTAGCTTGTACCCTAGTGTTCACCATTTTGTCGTTTAAGAATGAGGGTGAGAAAGAGACGCTAGACTTCTTATATTGTTCCCACAGACGGCGCCAATGTTGCATCCTGAGTTTTCAGTTGTCGTACGAATTAGGGAGCCTATGGATTCCTCGTCATCTAAAGGTGATCACGAGCGGTTCCGGTCTCTATCTCTGTAAACCTGCATCCTACACAATACAACTAACAAACGAAAGGTTAGGGGTTCGGTAGGATTTTTCCCACCAAGGACGCTCCGACGCTCAAATCAACAGATTCCCGCAATAAATGAAAATGGAGCGCACACTTAAAGGTGAGCGAAAATGTGCTTGAATGCGTGGGAAGTGCGTGAATGCTTATGTGGGAGAGCAATGAGCGAGTGATGGGAGGTCTGACTCCCTGTATGCACCGCGATGGGTGGTTGACTTCCTGTCGCCTGAAAAGGCTAAGGAGTTTTGATCTGGAAGATAGCTGTAGAGCTTAAAGTTGTTGACGTTAGGTCGATTATCCAGGATCTGATTGATTCTCCCTCTTCTTCTTAGAAGAAGAAGGGTTTTATAGGCCCTCTGGCGAGAGGCTTTGGGCGCGAGAACTCCCGTTGCAAGGGTTCATTGGCCGCTTATTACTGTTTGCGATTGACGGCAGGTCAATTGTCGTTTAGCGGTGGCAGGTGGATTGCCGGGTATTGCCGGCCACGTTTGGTATCCCCCTTGAGCTGAGATTGGTGGGGCGATTGTCGGTAGTTGCCTGAGTCGCTGCTGACAGCGCTGACCGTTTTCCACTG
>JAODPA010023255.1:0-12867 GCA_025585075.1 Nepenthes mirabilis | reverse complement strand
TGTTCGTTAAGAGCATTGAGAAGACATTTCCCTTATACGAGAAAACCAATAAAATACCCTTCTGATGTACCAATTATCGTGCCCACAGTAAATATTAGGTAGCCAAATACAGAGCAAATAACTGCTGAAAGTATCTAAATAGTAAACTCTCTAAAATGAGCGCTCTCATATTCCGACTACCCCGGCGCCTTTGGTAACTCAGCCGAGATAGCGAGGAGTTCTTTGTCCCACCGGGGATGAAGCAATAGAAGTTTTGAAAATTTAAGAAATAGCCGAAACAATTTCTTTTTAAAAGAAAAAAAGAATTATTATTTATCATCTTACTCTTAAGTTTTTCTAACCTTACATATTCTTTTTATTTCCTCGGACCAATGCAATGTGATAACACATCAAGGGGACATGATGATCCATGTCAGCTGCCAAATCCAAGAACAAAACACCCCCATTGCACAATAAACAGAGATCAACAACAATGGCAAAAAGGGGAGCTTGTCTTTGAGAAAAAGAGGGTGCAGAAATTGACCCCATATTTCCACAACCACAAGACCCAGCAAGTAAGACATCCCAATCCATCCAATACCAAAGCTGCCGTCCTCCGAAACAGCAGCCGACGTTCGCTCCGATGTTGATTCGGCATTTCTCTTCCGAGAAGGCTTAGAAGCACTCAGCACCACCGGCCCGGAAAATCGAGAGGAAAATCCATACCACATAAGAATAGAGTGCAGGAGCAACAACAGCACCCTGACTGGGTATTCTCTTGCTTCAAACAGAAGTGGGAAGAGTGAGTAGCAGGAGACTGCATTTCAGATCAAAGATTCATAAATTACTCCGCGTTTATTAAAGCATAAGCATTAAGCAATATTGCCAGCCATAATATGGGAATCTTTTTCCCCACATTCATTTATATTAAATTATAGAGAATATAATTTGTATTCTAGTCAATCGAGTTTTGTCAATGAAAAAAAATATCAGCCTATATATCCAATATTCAAAAATAAGTTTGATACATCAGATATCAATATGTATTACTCATTACATACTGATATGATNTTAAAAATGTTGCTTGAAGTTTGATGGGTCCGATACCATGAGCTGACCCAGAGTCCGAATTGTAGCAGATCGGCAGCCCGTTAGGGATTCCTCCAAGCCTGGCGCACAGGCCCAGGCAGCCAAACTCGGGTCCACCCAACGATGCTTGGACCCTTGAGGTCGCCCCTTTCAAATACGCCCGCAAGCGCAGCCTAGCAGCGCCTACTCTAAGGCTCCGACTCATCAGCTAACAAGCGGCACGGCACGGCACAGCACAACACAAATATATAGGCAATACTTATCATAACTGCCCTAGGCAGCTCAGCAAATATTTCCAAAATATTGTCCAAAATCGCGCATCTCCCCATGGTAGTAGTTACGACTAAACAAATCTCCCCATAAGGCAATTACCATGCAACGACCTCCATGATCGCCGTGGAAAAGGAATGAATACTCGTAGACAGTCATGGTTGCCATAGCAAGCACCCATGATCGCTGGGACAGCTCAACAAATCAGTGCGAACAGTTGTCACCAACCGTGAGATCCAATGACGGTTGAACCGACTTCAACACTATAAATACCCCTTCATCCCTGCGAAAAAAGGAGGCTTTTCTCCTTCCAACCAAGCAAGAGCTAGTTCCACAAAAACGATGAGAATCAAGCCCAAACATCCAAAGCATGCTCTCCCCCTCTTTTCTCATTCTGCTTGAGGGCCATTTCGGGATAGATGCGTCCTTGAATTTCAAGGCAACACTCCAATTCAGGCTCGTGGTTGCACAGGTGTCGTGCCGGCTCCAAACTCACACACCGCTTAGCTGGTGAGGTTGATTCGCGTAGCAAGGCAAAGGAAGCCCCTCCACTAGCAGCAAGAGAAGAGTTTAACGAATGCCCTCGTCGAAGCCACTCCCCTACCAAGCGCACCGTTGGAGCTCAATCCTCCATCTCAAAATCGCTCCCCAACCGAGTGCACCATAGAAACTCAATCCTCCATCTCAAAGCCGCTCCCCAACCGAGAGCATCGTCGAAACTCAATCCTCTATCTCAAAGTCGTTCATTGGCCAAACCCACCATCGAAACCCAGTACTTCACCTTCAAGCCGCTCCCCTGCCAAACGTACCGCCGGAACTCAGTCCTCCATCCTCAAGCCGCTTCCCTGTCAAGTGCATCACTGCAGCTCAGTCCTCCATCTCAAAGTCACTCCCCGATCGAGCGCACTGCCGGAGCTCAATCCTCAATCTCAAAGCCATTTCCCGACCGAGCGCACTGCTAGGGCTCAGTCCTCAATTTCAAAACCGCTCCCCAATCAAGCATACCGTTGGGGCTCAATCCTCCACCTCAAAGCCGCTCCCCAACCGAGCATACCATCGGAACCCAATCCTCCATCTCGAAGCCGCATGTACCCACCAACTGAGCGCACACACCAAAACTCAATCCTCCGTAAACACTCAATCACCCAAATATGCATCTACGTATCATTTTTTACACATTCTCCTATCTTTCTATCTATCTGAGGAATATTTCTGACTTGAACATCACAAATAATTCCTATGGTAATAAATAGAGCACATAAGAAACAAAAGGCATACCCGTGGACAGCATGAAGTAGTGGCTTGCCTCATTCCCATTGTTCATGGAAACAATTGCAAGGGGGATCACAAAATGGAGAGAAGCCTTCTCATGGACATGCCACCCAAATACAAAGCCACAAGTGTAAGCATAAGCTACCCATCTGATGATCTTTCTAGGCTGGGGATCCTTCCATGCTTTAAAAAGACACGGCAACATGGTAAGTAGAACCATTGTGAATGTAACCAAGGGAGTGATCTGCTAAAGGAAAATACACAGAAACAACATATATTACATCGTGAATATCAGCACATAAAGCATGGTGAATAAAGTAGTTGTCAACAGAAAAGGTCAATACAAAACCTACTTAAGCATCCTAGAGAGGCCACCCTCAATCAGCCAAGTCAGTGGGTCACTGATTAGGCATGTCAAATAGAGAAAAGACCTCCTCTTAATCAGTATGGCACAAAGTGTTATAAAGCACATTCTTCTAGCCCACCATATTGACCATATCTCCAGGAGCTAGCTACAATGACAGGAACTTACTGTGTGGTCTGCTCTGGTTTCAGTCTTAAATGATAACTAAGCTAACAAATTGAGCACTACTTAAAAGCTAGTCTTCTAAAAAGGTATGGCATTGGAAATCACCATATAGATTACAAACCACACACACACACTGACAAGAGCAACCAAATCATTTACCTGAGGCAGTACAGAAAAAGGTGAGGAATCCCCCACTAGCCCACCAGTGAATGAAGCTCCTGTTCCCTGGGTTGTAAACCCCACTTTTCTCAGCAAAAAAGCAAGTATTTTGTCAAATAAGATATAGAACACCCAAAAGTTCGGAGCCCAATATGCATGGCACAGTCCCCTGCCAAAAGGAAACATTCTATGGATGACCTGTTGTATCTGCAAAGCGATGAATAAATAATTAAAGCATAATGACAGAATAATGCAGTCTGTCAGTTAGAAACACAGCCATGATACTGCATCGAAATCCATATGTGCAGAAAGCCATGCTACCCAAGGATGCAATAGGAAGCCAGATGAAAGTACAGGATTCTTGCATTACAAATTCCAGCAAAAAGTTGAATTCTTACTTCTATACCTCTGCTAATCTGTATCCAATATTGAAAGGGTATTTTGCTTCACCCTTGAGTTTGCAAATACAAGAACGTGTATAACCAACCAAAACAATAGAAAAATCTAAAAGCAGTCATGCTGAAAGAACCCAATCTCTCTCTCTCTCTCTCTCTCTCTCTCTCGTTGATAGCAGAGATGGAGAAAAAAAAAGAGAGCAAAGAGAACAAACCAAGAAACAAAAAAAATGAATCCCCAGATGGCAGCTAATCATCCAGGGGTAATCCAGGGGCTCCACTAAATTGGGATTAGAAATTAGATCATTTTCCAAAAGCTTGATGATTTCTTTAGGTGGGTTGTTCCATTCCTTGTAGTCCTCACTCATCTTCAATCCAACTCTGGCCAGCTCATCTGCCACCTGAGGTGCCTTCCCAAAACACATACTTGATTCTGCACCTCCGATTTCTCGTAATGAGGTCTCTACATCCCACAATTAACGCCCTATAAATATCATACCTCTCTATTGGTCTGCTCAGCTTCTGGACCACTAACAATGAGTGAGATTCGATGATCACACCTCTTTTCTCATGCTACTCACAATGCCCATAAGATAGCTCCAATCTGAGCTTGGAGAATTTCAAATCTTCCAAGATCCAAATTCATTTGTTGTTCCAGCCTACTCTGAAGCTAGCAATCTTTCCCATACCCAGACATCATCAAAGTAAATTTTGCACCAATCATCCGGCAGGGGTTGCCATGCCAGATTCCTACAGACAAGATTTAGCGGGTGGATCAAAGCTCCTCAGCTCTCCTAAGGTGTTCCGCCAGAGAGAAAATACTCTGGGTTAGTGGTTGCTCCCTGTTTCGGTTTGGTTGGAGCACAGATGAATTTTTGGAGGTCCAAAGCATCTAAAGACACTAGATGAAAATGCAAGAAGCAAGGGTCTTTTCCCTCTCGGGCACTTTCATTTTAATCCATGAAACCAGGGAAGTTGATGCATACCTGAATCATACTCTTCGCCCATAACATCTATCCAAGTTGAAACAGCCCTAGGACAGTCCCTCAGCACGTGAGCTGCTGATTCAGGCATATTACAGAAGAAACACAACTCAGTCTCAGACATTCCTCTCATCATCCTTTGGTCATTGGTCAGCAATTTGTTTCTGAGCATGAGCCAGATGAAAGCCCCCAATTTGCGGGCACAGGAAGGGGGGGGGAGAGAATTTGATCTTCCACACAGAGTTCCAGAAGGTTGGTTCTTGGGTGGCTAGGGTCGGAGCATTTTGTATACACTACTCACGTGGTATATTCCAGAACTGTCATTCCACAACAGCTGGTCTTCACTATCCAGGCAGGGGTTGAAGTGTGTTCCTCTGAGAGTACTGCATTCCACATAACGTAAGTATGAGACTAGTCTGACCCATTTTGACTCACCATTTGGAACTGTAAAGTCACACATCTTCAACCGTAAATCCTCCTGAGGGATCCTTCCTTTGGCATATTCAATCAAAGGTCAATCCCCAGTCCACCAATCCACCTAGAACTTTATGATTTTTCCATTTACCTAAGAACTACTAGGCCCCCTTTCCGATCACTTCTCTTGACTTCTGTAGGCTTTTCCATGTGTTGAGGATCCAGAAGTCCCTTTAGCAGTTATGAAGCTGCAGTTCCTAAGGTATTTGGCTCCGAAGACCTGAGCCCATAGCTTGTCTGACCCCCGGACATGCTCCCACTCTTTCTTTCCTAGTAGCACCACATTGTTGTTCCACACACGCCTAAGTCCTAGCCCTCCCAAACTCTTGGGGAGACAAATTTCCTCCCATTTAAACAAATGAATCTTCTTGTCACCCCATATGCAATTTCTGTTGATGTGGTCAAAGGACTTGCAAGTGCCTTTATCTAGCAGAGAATGCGATTGTATAGCATACATCAGAATGGATTGAGCAATGTTGTGAATGAGGAGTCCTCTACCCACAATGGAGAGGAATTTGGAGTTTCAATCCAAGAGTGTACCCTGACTTTCTCAAAAGAGAGCCTTTACTTGGTAGAGAATGCATTTGCATAGCATACATCAGAAAGGATTGAGCAATGTTGTGAATGAGGAGTCATCTGCCCGCAATGGAATTTGGAGTTCAAATCCAAGAGCATACTCTTGGTGCTAATCCTTTGAAACCTGACCATGAATGATCTTAGTTTCCAAATACCTGCCAAACCCTTTCACCCATCTAAATATCTTTGGTCAAATTGCTCTGAACACTAAGCAGAGCAGGAAAGAAGCGATTTGGAAGGATTGATACTTCGCCCAGATGCATTACAGAATGCATCAAGAATTTTCTAGATCAAGGTAGTTTGCTTTTGTTGGCCTCAGAAAAAAAGCAGAAGATCATCGGCGAAGAATAGATGGGAGATTCTAGGACCATCTTTCCACATCCAAATCGGATTCCACCAACCCTCTGGCACCACCTTGTCGATCAAATGTGACAGCCTCTCCATACAAATAATAAAGAGATAGTAAGAAAGAGGGTCACCCTGCCCCAGCCCACGAGAAGAGTTGAAAGATGGAGAGTATTCACTATTCCAGATGATGGCAAGTGACATTGAAGACAAATTTCATGAGAAGAAACGTGAGATTAGCGGGACGATCGAGTGTAATCAAGGACCACTGAATAAAGCTCTATTTGATTCTGTCGTTGGCTTTTGCAAGATCAATTTTCATGGAAAATCAAGCATTTCTGCCTTTAGCCCTACTGATCATATGAATGATCTCCTGGGCAATCATGATTTTGTCTTGAGAGGCTTTGTCGGGGAGGAAGCTGGCTTGGTGGAAACTAATCATCAAATTTAAAAGAGTCTCAATTTGTGCACAATCACCTTGGTGATGATTTTATACATAACATTACAGAGGGAGATCAGTCTAAAGTAATTAAGTGCTCGGAGGAGCTTATCTTCAGGATTAGCACAATGAGGATATGGTTAAGCTTTCAGAGGAGGAGCCCAAACCTGAAGGCCTCCAGAACTAGATTGAATAAGCCCTCCTTAACCATCTCCCATGAGTTCTGGAAGAAAATGCCATGGAAACCATCCTGCCCTGGTGCTTTAAGCAGATTCATGTACTTTAGAGCATTCTTCACATCCTTTGTGGAGGGATTTATGCCCAGGGCTGCAATCTCCTCTTCTCTGGAATCCAGCCATCAGGCTGGGACCAGCCCGCAGAAGTTGGGCTCATAGTCCCTGAAGATCCCCTCAAAATGCTTCACTGTCAACTCTGAGTCTTTTGGTATCACTGCACCACTTCCCTCTGTTTCTCAGGGCAGTTACGTGGTTTTTCCTTCTGCAGTTAATATTAGTGAAGAAAAAATATTTGATGCTTATTCATGAAATAATATTTGATGTTTCTCCCCCCATGAATAATCTAGTCAGCTCTAGATTTTTGGAGCCAAAAGATTTCTTCCTTATTGAGAAGGTCTCTAAGTTGGTCAACCAGCTCCTTCTCAATCCTTGACAACCTCAATGAATAAACTACAAGAAGTGCCCTGGCACGTTTGTTAAGCTTTATCTTAGTGTCAAATATTTCTTATTCCAAATTCTAGGTGCATCCCTTACCCTATCCAACTTCATCACGGTGTTGCCACTAACCCTGCACATTAGGTGACGGGTGGTTGCACCACATTGCTTTGAACTGAAAGGGTCTTAACTTTTGACTAGTTCCTCCATTCCAAGCTCTGTGAGGGCAAATAAGGCTGTGATCTGACAACACTCTAATCAGATTGGGAACAGTGGACATGTGGAACTTACATTTCCAATCTTCATTGGCTAGAGCTCAATCCAATCTCCTTTGAAGTGACATCAGGGAGGGGCTCTCATATTCCACTGAGTGAGATATGGCCCCTTGCATCTGAGATCTGAGAGGCCGCAGCCTTCCATCTACCTTTGGAATTTCAAACATCTATTCATATTCGCCAGCTTCCTCCCCTGCTTTTCATTAGCATTCAAAATGTCATTAAAATCCCCAATGGGGCACCAAGGGAGACTATTTGAGTTAGCCAGGACCTCCATATCACTCCACAGCTTTTTGCGGATGAAGGGCTTGGGGCTAGTGTAGATAACCGAAAGAATCCATTCAGGCCGACCATCTTTGTCACTGATAAGGAGGTGGATCAATTGGTCGGTTATTGATAAGATATAAATGCTAAAGTCGATCTCATTCCACATAACTCAAATGCCACCAGTGAATCCTCTGGATTCATTAACTGCACTTCTATCAAAACCAATTCTTCTGATGACACTACAGCTTGATCCTATTGACACGGGTTTTCAGGATGGCAAAAACCGTCAGTCTGTGGTAAAAAATGACATCTCTAAGTTCACCTCTAAACCCTATTCTGGCCACACTGCGACAATTCCAATATATGATATGCATTGAAATGGTTTGTTCATTGGGAGGACATGTACTCCCTTGTCACTATCCTCCACTTCAAATTCCTATAGTTCTGTAGTATGTGACTCCAAAACCATGGGTAATCTGTGCTCCTCAGTCGGGCGAAGATTTGTATTGTGGAGGGTATTGATGATGGTCAGGGGTTCTCTCCCATCAGGGCCGGGCGGTTAAGAGAGACACCAAGATTGATTGCAAGATGAGATACCAATTGGCGCTGGGCAGGGGGAGGGACAGGCATTTGGGCATGAGGTGGTCAGCTGGTTTTGGGAGTTGGGGTTCTTTTTGTGGCTCAACATGTTTATTGGTGTTTGGGAGTTGGTAATAATACAAAGTGGTTGCCAGTCCGGTTTGATGGCCTGCATGGCAATCCTACTGGTCTTGCTGGAGGGGGAACCTAAGTTGAAATGGGGCGCTGGATGGTGATATTTTAGCACACTAATGGGTTGATCTGGTTTTGTTGTAAGCCTTTGCTAGCCGTGAACTTAATTGACGGTTGACCGACTGGATGACTAGGGTTAGCCTTCCTTTGTCGGGAGCAGATTTCTCCATTTTGGATCTCCTGAGAAATTACAGATTCCATAGTTTCATTCATTTGGCCCAGGAAGGTACACCTGGAGCCCTGACCTTGTTCCCTCCCCACTGCTGCTATTGGCATGGCATCTCCTTTGGACTTTGATTTTTGGCTGGGTCTCCTAGAACTCCAAGGAGCATGCAGGCAAGATCGAAATTCGGTTTCCTCTTCATTCCTTGGAGACGTGTTTGTGGCATTCAAACTCTCCATCCCATTGGCTTCATTTGCCGGCAGGCCTCCTCTTTCTCCCATGTTATTTCTGCAGTCCCCGCTGGATGGCCTACTCTCCCAAACCCATAGCAAATTTCCAGGATTCCTTCATACTCTAATAATCTCCCTTTCAATGGTAAGTTGGGAGAGAAGGGGCTCATTTAGATCAATTTTAACCACTATCTTTGCAAATTGACCCTGGTCCACAACAGCTTTGTTTATATCAATCCTGATTGAATTACCAATCGCTTTCCCAGCTGCCCACAGAACATCCTTTCTAAAGTAGTGCATTGGGACGTTTGGAAATCTGACCCAAATAATGGCTTTTGTAATGTCCTTCTCAAAAGGACAAAAACCTGGAGACCAGGGGCTAACAGTAAGATAATGCCCAGACATCATCATTGGTCCCTTGATGAGCACTTTCGTGCAATCAGTAGGGTTATTGAATTGAACAAGGAAGAAGTAATGTTCCAGATCAATTACCTTAAATTTACTACTAGGGTTCCATAATTGTGGGATCTTGCCTCACAACAGCTTGAAACCCAAAGGTCTTCTGAACAGCTTGACCACCACAGTGAGTGCCCAATCCTTAGCTAGTTTCTCTCTGAGTTTGCTTGGCAGTAAAATTTCTGGCCACTTACCTGAACGATTGATAATGATGTTTTCTTCCTCGGCAACATTGTCATCCATATCTTCAAGATCTGCTCCACGGATCACTCCTTTCCTCATGACCATTTCAAGAAATGTGATCATTGGACTTCCGATCTGGCCTTTTCATTGGGTTCTCCAGAGGTAAGCATCTCCTCATCAAAAGCATTGTCTTGCACTAGCATTTTACATCCTTCTCGATGGCATCCGATCTTGCCTTTTTCTGCAAGCAAGGTTCAACTCCAGGCTTTTCCACATCCATATTGCCCGGCCTCTCCTCCATCTGGAGTGGGGGAAAGGGGTGGGGGTGCAGCCTATTGAAATGAGGGTTAGGGTGAGGGAGCGGAGAGAGGAGTTAGGCGAGAGAGTTTCCAGAAGCTGCAGAAATTTTGCTTAATACAGAATTATTATGCTACTGGTGGTAGTTCAAACTTTCAGTAGTCCTTTAAAGAACCCATCTTCCCCTCAAAAACACATGAGACTCCGAGAGAAGAAATAAAAAGCCTGAACTAACTTCCAATATGATCAATTTTCAGCAGCACAAAATTGGCATATGCAGCTTCAGGAGTCCAAACACAACTTCAATCAAACGAGGTGAATAGCACAGGAGAGATTGTGAAGTATACTTAAACTTCATTTGGGAGTGCATTGGTGAGCTGTTGGCTGTTTCTCCAGGCATCATGAACTGATTTTACAAACAATCTTTGGATTTTTTTTTTTTTTTTACCACAGAACAAAACCTCCTGCTGCTACTGGGTGTTAAGGGCAATACTTTTAAAGATTGTTGATAAGGGCAGCAGCTGTAAGTTTAATATCTTTTGTTATAATCCCAATAGTATCCTCATCTTTTTCCACAGAGATACCGAAGCTTCCAAGCACTGATAATAGAAAAAATTAGCAACAAGTAAAGGATCTGAGGAAGAAGTAAATAATCAACCGAATTATTGAGCTTGAAAATCATGAATTTATTTTATGCTTGGCGTAGTATGATGTAAATGTCCATCACAAAATTTTCCAAATTCAACCTGAGTCATTTTTAGGTTAGAAAGTACGCTTACATAAAAAATGATATATGTATTTCCAGCTGTACTTTTCATGCCGAACTTCTTGGGAAAAACCACACAATACACACATTTATGTTTTTAGTCAAATCCTTTATTACAGTACTTATTGGCAATTTTCAAATAATGAGATAAATTATAGACATATGTGTATTTTAATTTAATTAGTGTCACATACTTTATTAAGCTATTTTCCCTCTAAATTTAGCACTTTATAATACTTGCTTATTTTATCAGCCCACAAAATGCTTACTCAAATGTCTTCTTGATGTGCTTCTTAAACATTAGAACAAAGACTTAGCTAGTTTGATTCATTGTTGCACCAGACACCAATAGATTGGTATACAAATAGAACTTCATCATTGATGAAGTTGATTAAACTAGCCTTCATGCCTATCATGATTCATTTCTAACTCGTCCAAAATCCATACGTAGAAGCACCTTGTAGTGTCTACTTCGGGACAGCCCGATAATACCACGCTTTAAACAAGCTATTCACAGAAAAGGAAGGGACCTTAACCCCAAATCTGGAAGCCATTAAGATGATCAAGTGGTTGACAGTCTCATCTTTTTTCTTAGAACGGCACCTCTATTAGCCAAATAGAGAGCTCTCTTCCTCATAAGAGAAAAAGGCCGACCAACTGAAGTTTTCCTATTAGATCCCACGATATACACAATTGAAAGCCTCTTTGAAGTCTTCACCCACCCAGAAAGTGGTTTTTTCCAAAACCTAATGGAGGATCCATAAAACACTTCTGCAATAAATATGGAATTCTTGTATTCATTGCACCAACCCTTAGGATTTTTTTGTGTAATAAATGGGAAATACATGCGAGAATATCAATCCATTGGTTCAGCGTCTAAGAAAGCACATCTCTCTTTCCTTCCTTGGGAATACTCTAAATCTATCTCTGCGCCTGATCAAATTTAAACGGAAGAGTACAGAAATTAGTAAGAAGAGGGAATCAGAAAATCAGATATGAAGATGCCTCAATTATGTTGAAAGAAGGCAATATAAATCCATCGGGTCTAATGCCTTATCCTCATTCATCTCACGGACATCCCTCATTTTCTTCCTCAACTACCTGTCTATCAAAGTTCAATGCTTAACTGAAACTGCTGAAGAGGCTGTTACACAGGACATAATTCTAGTCCAGATAACAGGGAACTAAGGACATCTTTGTATTCCCAACAATCCCCGTTAAATGTTGAAAAGCAAAATTGAGAACATTTGGATCATGAGAAAAGAGCTAAATTGACTCCACGCAGCTATTTAAGAGAGGTGGATTCATAGAAAGATTTGATGAAAGATAGGGAAACTAAAATTACCTGTCCATGATAAAGAAATGGCCCAAAAGCCACGGCAAAAACCGCCATTACCACAGTCCCCATCGTCAAAATCCGCCAGAAACCCCTAACCAAACCGCCGCAGCAGTAATGCCGCAACAAATACACAAAATAAACAGGGGCTGCCACTGCAAACAAATGCTTAAAACACAACAAAATCGCGAAAATGAACCCAGCCAGCAAGTCCTTGCCTTCCTCCAACGCCGAAATGGACATTATCAACAACCCCAACAAAAGTCCATTATACTGAAAATGCATATGATCAACAATCAAAAGCGCAGGCGACCAAATAACCAAAACCCAGATAAATCTTCGTTTTTCTGGGTCCAATTTCCGAGTTATTTGATAGATCGCATAATGCAGAAAGAAATCAGAGACGATAACTGTCATCCTCTGGAAGAAAACAACAGAATTTGCTTCATAATTGAGGCCTTCCTGGAGTTCTACGATGATGGGGTCGATGAGGGAGGCGAATAGAGAGAGGAAGAACTCGAAATAGGCGAAGAAAGGAGGGTAGTCGAGAGTCCAAGGGCTAGTGGTGTCGAAGTACCAGTTGGGAAGAGAGAGAGAGTGAGTTATGGCGAGCCAGTTTCGATGAACTTCAAAGTCTGTGCTGCGGTAGGACGGAATCAGAAGGATTTTGATGCAAGTGGAAACAAGGGAGAACCATGCTAATTCTATCAAAGGTGAGTGAGGATCTGAATCTTCGGATATCGACTGCTTCTCTTCCATGGATGAAAGGAAACATGCAGTGAAGAAAGGCAGTGCGGGTGAAGGGACGACGGCGGAAGGTAGGCAAGCGCCGAGTGCGTCCAAGGACCGTACTCTCTCCTCTGAGCTTCTCTGCAGGGCAATTACTGTGCCGGTGTGCTTGGACTTGGTCCAAAAGAAAAAAATTGAAAGAAAATAATGATA
>JAODPA010023244.1:0-12866 GCA_025585075.1 Nepenthes mirabilis | reverse complement strand
AGTAATAATAATAAAGACATAATTTTTAATGACAAAGAAAAACTTTAATAACCATGATTATCGAGTAAAACCCTCTGGGTTTTAACGGTTAGAGAAGATATGAACTATGAAAATTAATTTACAAATCGGGTGGACAGATGTGTGAACCTAGCCGACATATTCCTATCTTGTGATATTTAACAATAAACTCATTGAATTTACCCGCAGTAATAAAAGTGGATGCTTTTTGGTCTTTTAGTTTATCTTTTCTCACGAACAATTGAATTGTCGTATACCACTGGACCTTAATTTTCACCAATATTGCCAACGAAGGTTAATAGGTGGGAAGAGGTGTAAAGGGTAAAGTACAATGTGGTGAGAAAACTTTATCGATGAAATACAATTATTGAAACTAAATTTTCTCAAGTGGAGAAATTCATAAGTATGAAAGAGTAGGTTTTGTAATGAAAGGGCCATCCAGATCTCAAGCAAGAAGTCCTAGGTAAATGAAATAAGATGGCCATGTATAGAGAGACTCAAACACCTAGGTCAAAAATATGATCATTAGTAAAATGAGAGTGGCGGCACTCAAGCATGGCGGGTGAGCTTAGAGTTGCATGGGATACATCCAGAGGAGTTCAAACGTGAATCGATCAAGCTTTGAGCACTGGATCTACTAGATTTGGCGCTCGAGTATAGGTCGGGCGAGTAGCCGACGTAGGCTTGCTGGAAATAGGGCTCGAGCCCTAGTCAAGCGAGTATCGGGCACAAGCTTACTGGAAACGGGATTCGACCATTGGTCGGGCACACGGTAGGCATGGAATTGGTCATGATGCTTTAGCAAATAGTAAGTGATATTCTGATGTAGATCTTTAAATAAGACGACCTTAACTAATAATAGATCAGACACGATCACTTAATATGCGAACAAATAAATAAGCCTAACAATCTCCCCATTTGGTAATTTCATGAAAAGTCTGATCCAAAATATAAATCAAATATAAAAAGCAAAGTGCATGAAAAATACAAGAGTTGTCGAGCTAAAAAACACTTGTTGTTCCCGTTCATCCATTGTTAGTACAATGATAGATACACGCAAGAGAATAACAGCAAAAGAATAGCAATCAACAAATAGATAATAACTAAAGTTACTCGTAATAGGAATCAAATGAAAACAGATAACAAAGTACAAATAAAATATGAATTAATAGTAAACAGGCCTCCCTCTATCAAAATCAACTGAACGCTCTCCCTATCAAAGATAGTTCCCCCTAGTAATGACTAAGATAGCTCCCTCTCACAGAGACATCTCTTTTTTGTCATAAGGAGCCAAAGAGAAGTCATCACTCAGAATGGGAAGAATCACCGAAAGACGATGGAGTGGAAGAAGGATGAGCATATTGCCACCGCAAACGAACAAGTGCCTCCTCATGAATACCCAAGTACAAATCAAGACACTCAAAATCAGCAAGAATATTTGACCGTAGTAGTATGTGAGAAGCATAGAGTTGCTCCTGAGAAGAATAGAGCCACTCAAGCCGATCTATGATCCTAGAAAGCTGACAAATAAGCGTAGAGGACAAAGAGGTAGAGAACTGAGGAGGATCAGATGAACCAGGACATGAGGGTTCAAGATAGGACGGGGCTAAACAAGACGGGCTACCCACGGTTGGGAAGGGAGGCACCTTAGGAGGGGCTCATCGGGAGGATTGGCGGGATCTGGGGAGAAGAGATGAGTATGTGACCGACTTTAGGCAAACGTATTGCGGGTAATGGGCCACCTAAGCGGTAGATATAGAAGATTTGGAAATGAGATGCCTAAACCCATGACAAGTCGCTAAATGAGACAACCATGAAAAAAGTTGTTATCCTTGTTAGACGTAAAATGAGTGATAATGTGGGAGCAGAAATGGGATGGTAGATCAATGAGCCGCTGACACGAGAGAGCATATAAGAATATGGCCTTATAGAGACGGATGGATGAGAAGTGAGTGACCAAAAAATATTAGTGAGCATAATCTGACTCATAACCATCCTCCAAAGGAAGAGATGCTTGGTTTTGAAAGACCTCCCATTCCATTCCATACGAGAGTCATTGTGACGGAACAGATTTTTTTTTGTGTCTTCAAAAGCTTCCGTTAAACAAAAACACAATTAATGGTCTAAATATAAGGAAAGACTTCTACAGAAATTTCGGCAGAGTCTCCTTTGTAATGGGATGAAAACCCAAAAATACAACCCTATATAATCATCCATAACAAGCACACAACTATCTATCATTCGCAATTCCTACAACAAATATTCACAGGATCACATGTGCCATCCATGGCACAAATCCATAAAAATATTTACTACTCTAACAGTTTAATAATGAGATGCCATCTAAGACCTACATAGTAAATCCAGAGTATATAGCAGAAGTAAACTAAGAACCTGCAGAAACATAGTTTTTTCTTTTACCGACATACATATCATAGGCTTTCATACAAAAATCCACATGTTCTATAACATCAATAAACATGAAAATTGGTATGCAAGGTCACATTTCTAGCTAGGTGTTTGCATCCACAAGCTTTTCAAAAAGCAGCTCTACAATGCTCTAAGTCCTCAAAAACCTTCAAAGGCTTCTCTTGGTCTACTCCTTTTCATCAGGTAACAGCTCTATTGTCTCATCTGGAGGGAAAAAAATACTAAAATAGTGAGCCGAAACTCAACAAGGTACATACATATGAACTGTAAAACGGTTATACCAAAATGATCATATAACCATGCAGAACCAGAACGTTTAGTCAATCATCATTTAAAAGAAAACAGTAAAGGCATACTATAATGGTATTAAATCTCATGCTTCATAAATCATTATACTATAGAATGTAAAACAATAACTATAAACTTTACTGATGCATAGTAAAACTGAAAACAATGCTCTATATTGTTCACTGTCATCTTTTTACCGTGTACGTTTCATTGTCATCCTTTCATCAGATGATACTCTATCATCTTTTGACTGTACAATACATTTTCATCTTTTACTGTGTCATATCTTAACAATTTCAGACCCTGCCAGTGTACCATACTAGCGGAAGGGGCGAATGATCGAGGATAGATTGTATTCTGTTCACACAATCCAATGCCTATCATGTCATATCATGTCATATATATCCCATCCCGAGGGATATCTGTACTGTGTGCCACCCGAAGGTCGGCCCATGTTCCTCCTGACTTAACGCACTTAAGGACAGGGCGGACCATAAATCGCTCCATGGACAGAGCTATCCTCGATTACCACCGTAAGTTTTAAGGCCTTACCCAAGAACTTACCTGGATTGTAATCAGTCTTGGGTCCCAAAATAACTGTAACAGTATCACCTCTTTATCGAAAATCCCATTTTCGAAATCAAACTTTCACAACACAATTTCAACACTTCTTTAAATCCACATGAAAATTTTGTCGGTATACGGTCGTTCATATTTTTGAAAACAAATTATACTGGAAGATGCACATCGATGTCAATTAACTTTCATGTAACTGGAACTTTGGTTAAAAATCACTAAAACCCTTTCATTTTCGTGTTTAGTGCATTACCAAAATTTTCGGACACAAATCGGTCTCTAACCATGTGTTTATTCATGAAATTGATGCCATAACTCCATATATATACTCAATCATGCATTTAAACCATAAATCCCCAAAATTTTTGGTTAGGGTTTGGCCATGTTCTTTCAATGTCAAAATATACACATAATACATGCTCATGCATGAAATCGGAGCCAAATACTTCCATAAATATGAACAAACATGAAATCTAACAGATTAATCGAAGGAAACATGCTTCATTTACTCTAAACATGCATTAATATCATTTTCGTCCACTTTAAAGCAAAATAAATGGTAAAAATGAAAACTAACGTCCGAGGTACACTTGCCTTGTCGCGGGCTTTCACCTTTATAACTGGCTCGAGGATGGATTCGGACTCTCGGGCCTCATTCTCCCTTCTTCTCTCTCTAAAGTTGGCGCTCTCTCTCTCCTCAAACCCTAAATCGCGTTAAAATGAAAAGGAGAGAAGCAGATCGCGTTTTTATACTGCGCCTGCCGCTCGAGCAGAGCTCGAGCTGCCAGTAAGCGCTCGGCTTTCGGCACCTAGCCGCTCGAGCGAATCTCGAGCGGCCAGCGAGCGGCCGGGATTCAAAACGGCACTGGTTTTTCTGCCCTATAGGTCGGCTCGAGCGGCCAGCGGGCGGTGGACTTCGGATTCGCCACTGGTTTTTCCGCTCGATAGGAGGGTTCGAGCGCCCAGCGAGCGCCACTCGGCTGCTTGCTGAATTTGGGTGTTTTTTAACTTTTTACTTTTAACTATCACTTTTTCACTACATATATAGCCTCTTACTGATATTAATCACATTAATCACATCTAGTTATTACGTTTTCGATTTCGGGTCCTCACAGCCATGAAGAAAAGAAGCAATCTCGGTGGTATGGCATGGAATGTTAGGAGTAAGGACAGCCAGGATTGTCAACCCGAGAAATATTAAGAACCTGAGAGATCACATCTGGGATAATTCAGAGGTAACTCCCATTCAAAAAGGTAGAAAAGGAACAAGTTTGATAATCATGAATGTTGGAATAGAATTCTTAAATTAAAAACATAGAAGGGGTAATCAAATTGGTAAGGACGAACTCCTAATGGCAGTCCATGAATATGAAAGAGTTGGATCGGTCGAGGGAAGCAAGGTCGACTTCCCATTCGAGGAAACGTTTTCCTTGAGACATACAAGTATTAAACAAGCCTTCAACTTTGGCATTGATGAAACGATTAGGAGTTAAGAACCCGCTCGTCCGGTGATGCTTGGCAATTGATTTTTGAGCAAGGAATATTCGCAGAGTAGATATTTGTAATGCAAAAATAGAGAAGAATTCAAAGGATATGCCAACTATAGTTTTTTTTAGAGAACATGCCCTTGGAAGCTAAAGCTACACCCCAAGGGAATAGTATCTAGGACAAAGAACGAAACAAATTTCCAAACCTATGACCTAGCTAAGCTTGATCTACACACATGGGGCATGCAAAACTATGAATCTAGCTGAAATTTGAGAAAGTATGAAGAAATTGAGCAAAATAAGAAGAAAAACACATACACTCATGATGGGATTGGCGAATTCCGGCACTGAATACTGCCGTCGCCATTAATGGCGGAAGGAAGCTAAAAAAACCAAAGAGAAAGGAGAAATTACCTTGAGAATGCCCAAATCGAGGAGAGGAGATGCAGATCTGGAGGATTTTGGGAGTGCTTGAGGTAGAGGGAGAGAAATTTTGTGGAGAGAGAGGGAGAGCAACGAGGGTTTGGTTACATAGTACGGTTGCACACGATGTGCTCTTTAATATAAAAGGACGTAGGCTGCGGCGTTCTAGCGACACTAAGGCACTCGGCAGGCGTGACAAGTTTGAATTTGTTGCTCGAGCACCAACCAAGTGTCAGGCAGGTGCAATGAACAGTGCGCTTTCCCCCTTTTTTGGAGAAAAGTGTAACTCATGTCATTCTAATGGGGGAGAACAAATACCTATGGCCTTTTTCAAAAATTCAAATTGAATATTATTTAAGGGTTTAGTGAGGATATCGGCCAATTAATTCTCAGATGGAGTGTGTTCAAGGGCTATGACCTGAGTCTTTACGAGTATACAAATCAAATAGTGTCTAATATTGATATGTTTAGTCCGTGAGAGCTGAATAGGATCTTTTAAAATATTAATGGCACTAGGGTTGTCATAATAAATGGTCATAGTGTCTTAGATAATACCGTTTGACGACACTTAAATGAGATTCTTTTGGATCAGATTGATATTGAGTACATATATCGACACTAAATGTAATATCGGGTTTGCTAGTTGTTAAATACAGGTGATTGCCCATTATACTTCTATAGAGAGTCTGATTGACACTTTTTCCTATCGGATCATGGTCTAATTTGGAGGAAGTGCTCATGGGTGTCTGGATATATTTGTTATTATCAAGGCCGAGATGTTTGATAAGGTCCTTGGCATACTTAGCTTGAAAGATGTAAATACCGTGAGAGAGTTGCCTAATGTGCAGGCCAAGGAAGTACATAGGTTCTTCGAGCATACTCATTTCGAATTCAGAGGACATGCAATTAGTAAATGTATGAGCATGAGAATCTACGGTAGCACAAAAAACAATGTCATCAACATAAACTTGGGCAACCAATATATATTTTTCAGTTATTTTCACAAATAAGATTTTGTTAACACTGTCCTGAATAAACCTATGTTCACTGACATATGATGTGAGACGTTCGTACCAAGATCTTGGAGCCTGTTTGAGATCATATAAATCCTTTTTAAGTTTGTACACATGGTCTAGGAACGCAGAATCCAAAAATCCCTCTGGTTGTTCAACAAAGATATCCTCTTGAAAAATACAATTTTGGAAATTACTTTTAACATCTATTTGATAGAGTTTAAAGCCCATGGTACATGTAATGGATAACAAAATTTTGATAGATTCAAGACGCAAGAGCAAAAGTCTCATCATAATCGATGCCCTCTACTTGTATGTATCCTTGAGCGATAAGATGAGCTTTATTGCAGGTAATATTTTTATATTTGTCAGTTTTATTTTTAAATATCCATTTGGTTCCAATGACATTGGCATGTTTAGGTTGGGGAATCAAGGATCACACATCATTTCTAACAAATTGGTTTAATTCTTCATGCATGGCATTAATCCAATATTCATCAGCCAGGGCCTTTTCAACCTTTTTCGGTTCTATATATAACAAGTATAAGTGAGCAAGTTTAGAACTCGGTGATGTAGTCTCATACCCTCACTCAGATCACCTAGAATGAAGTCTTTTAGATGATTTAATTTAACTCTTGTTGAAGGTTCCTTGATAGGGATGTCAATTGGGATCTCTTTCGGAACATCAGTTGAGGCTAAATTTAGGGGAGATTTAGTTTGATCACCTTCTTTATCAGGGCAATTAGTAGTTTCAGGTTGTTCGTTGGGGACATCATTTACAACAACGTTGATGGACTCCAAAATAGTTTGAGTGTGAAAATTGTATACTCGATAAGCTCTACTGTCAAGGAAATATTTTAAGAACATCCCTTCATCGCTTTTAGAGTCAAACCTACATAGATTTTTCCTATCACGTAACACAAAGTATTTACTTCCAAAAATATGAAAATATTTCTTGTTCGGTTTCTTACCTATCAAAGTTTATAAGGTGTCTTATCCATTCCGAATCTTATGTAGACCCAGTTGATTATGTGACAGGCGGTGCCTACGGTTTCGTCTCAAAAATGCATGGAATATTTTTACTTTTCATCATTGTTCTAGCCATTTCTTGAATGACCTGATTTTTTCATTCCACAATCCCATTTTGTTGTGGAGTAATAGGAGTAGAGAATTCATATTGAATTCTTTCTTCACTACAAAAATTATTGAAGTTTGAATTTTTAAACTCCTTTCCGTGATTACTATGAATTCTTACAATAGAAGTGCCTTTTTTTATTTATGAGTTTTTTACACAAAATTTTCACATGATTAAAGGTATCAGACTTTTCTTGGATAAGGTTTATCTATAAATATCTAGAAAAGTCATGTACGACTACTAGGATATACTTCTTATCCCCTAGACTCTCGGTCCTAGATGATCCCATAAGATTCATATGGATTAGCTCAAGGGGATGCGAGGTGTGAATGTCACCTACAGAGGGATGGTTGGTCCAATTCTATTTGCCAAGTTGGCAAGAACAGTACATATAGTGTTTGATATTGGACAATTTTGGAAGGCCCTCAATATAGTTTTTCTTTAGAATTTTAGCCAAATTTTTAAAATTTTCTTTTATCTGATGGCCATATATCAGATGGCAAATAACAAATAACAAATATCAAACTGTAGAGTTCCACTTGCTACATTTCAGATACGAGTTTCTTTGGTCTTGTGTTTTGCATCTTAACTTCCAACAACAAAGTTTTCAAATAAGTAAACTGATATTTACAAATAATTTGAATAAACATGCAGGGTAACATTTTTCGTGTACAATAGCTTGAATTTTACCAAATCTTACTTTAATTTTGAACTCAAATAGAAGAGATAGATTCTAGCAATATTTGAATATGAATCATGAGATAAACAAGGAGATCTGACATATAAAGCGTAGTGTATACATTGAAATATGAAATTTCTGCATAAAATATGAGAAAGCAATTATCATGATATTTAATCTGTAGAAACATAGCGGAGAAGGGTATTAGAATAATAATTCTCGAAATAATTGGATAAGAATCAATATTAGCCAAAGACAAAGCATAGAGTACACATGCCTGATCCTGAACTATGAATTTCCTTACTCAAATCTGGCCTGAAAATGTTTCATCTCCTTCTTCTCCTTTGTGCCCCTTTTTCTTTCCCAAACTTTCTTCCCTAACCCCCAAATCTTATATTTAAAGGCAACGGGGTAAGTGAGAGTAGGTGGGGGTAGGTCAACTACTCTGGTATTTCTTTCCTTCACTTAACTCTCCTATCTAAACGGTCAACGGAGCAAGTGGGAGTAGATGGGAGCAAATCACCCACTTTGGCTTTGGCTAGTCCAAACTCTAGTCAAAACCAGTTGACAAACTAGTCCAGTCAACTATATTAACAGGCCAGCTATCCAATTCGGTCAACTATATTAACCAGTTAACTATCCAAATCTTATCAACTATCCTAACCGGTCAACTATCCAATCCGATCAACTATCTAGCCGATCAACTATCCATTCTGGTCATCTATCCAATTCGATCATGTTGCCACTTTGGCCAATTTCTCCATTAAGGTCATGATGCTATGTCCTATAAACTCGATCCTTACAGTTATTATCCGAGATACTTACTTGTATTCCTTTATTATTGATTACATTTACCTATTGTGTATTCGACTCACTCTTATATTTTATTAGTTTCAGAGTAGACAAGTTGGTATCAGAATAGAAGAGATCGTGTATTGTTACGTAGATTCTAGATAGAGGTGATGTTAGAAATTGAAGCTTCCATGATAGAGATTTGAGATTTTTTATTGGTTCATTGACTTTTAGCCATTTATCGGGTTTTCATTTATGAGGATTTGACATTACAAATATCGATACTATTTCTATTTCAAGTAAATTATTATTATTATTATAGAAATTTATTTAATGATGCAATAATTGTGACAAACCGTATTTTCAATCAAAAATTCGATAGAATTTGAGTTGTAATACTATCATCGGCCTGATACAGAACTTGTACAAATCCCTATACAATATCCACATAATCCACCCAAACACAAAACATAGGATCCAGAAGCCACAATTAGACAGATGTGGTACCGACGTCATAACTCTATGTACAACGTCGGCTCAGATAAGATACCATTAGGTATTCAAATATAATCATAAAAATCTACAAAACCATATACATCCATCATATACAGCAAAATCTAAACTACGTATACTTCAATATACAAAAACATCTCAAATGATATAAGGTATCTATCTCATATAAAATTACAAAACTAAATCCCAAAAGCTCTTCAACTGAGATCTGCGGCCTATCATGCTCCTACATCCTACTCAATCTCGTCGGGTATAAGAATGTGCTCATCTAGAAGGAAGAAAATAGTAAGGGTGAGCCAAATGCTTAGCTAGTACAACATAATCAAAATAACAAGCAGTATAATTAAACGAAATAGAGAATAGGATAGGAGCAATATGTAAAGACACATGATGATATGAGACACGATCAAATGCACGTTTTGGATTACGTTTATCTTTAAAGATTAGAGTCAATAAGCCTTACTAACTAAAGGTGTGAGAGAATGAGAAAAGGATCGTGATACTTCACGTGATCTAAGGCTTACCTATGTACTTAACGTCCCACAGCGGATGACATACCTATCACCCAATACACAAGGCCAATAACAAATACCATGTGGTGAGCGGTATACCTATCACCTGATATATAGGGCCAATAAAATGCCACCACACCTTCCTGTGGTCTAGAGGCAGTCACTGTGTTTTCACAGTAACATCCTAAAGTATGCTATAGAATATCACTCGTTACAATATACAGTCAGGATAATTTTTTAGTTTTCATTGTAATATCAATGCCTGCCAAGAGATATTATCCTCTGAAATATAAATCTATGGTCCTAATTTTATAATTTCCTATTCTTTGAGGGAAGGTCCACCAAATTTCTTTTACATGGTTCTCACTCTCGGAGAATGAATCTTACATGCATCAAATTGTGGTATTCCTTTCGTATACTTACAAATTTTTATATATTTTTTGGGTTTAAATCTTCACATTACTTAAATTATATACATGTAATCATAAAGTATGAAAAAAATAGAAACTCTTACCACTGCAAGCCCAAACATGACTTTCAAGGCTTCTAGACGACATTTTCCTTCATAATTAGTTAACAATCATATTTTTCAGAACATACAACTAATTATATGTAATATATGCAACTTAATTAATAATTAATCAAAGTAAAATGTGATGGACTGTATTTTTTTTGCCAAAAAATTGGCAAAGTTTTATCTGTAATACGGACATTCACCAATACAAAAACTTGTACAAAATCTTGTATGATACATAATACATCCAACAATCCCAATATCTAACAACATACAACAACACAAAACTACACAGGATCCAAATGCCACTACTTAGTTGTGGTTCTAACGTTATGTATCTAAACACAATATCGGCTAAAGAGAGATGCCACTAGGTACTTGTTATAAATCACAATATCCTGCGAAAGTATAAATAAATCCAAACGATAGTGAAAATTAGACTATCTATTCATCAATCATTTTGTACAATATACATTAATAAGTTCAATTAAAATCTAAACATATACAATTCCTATGTCGTAAGTAAAACTACAATTTCTAAGTCTTAAATGTGATCTCCCAAATCCAAGTTTTGTCCACTTTCAATCTCTACGTTGTCCCATCGGGTATAACAGACCTATGCTAATCTGGAGATAAGAAAAAGTAAGGGTAAGCTAAAACTCAACAAGTGTAATATAATCAAGACGGTAAGCAATATGAGTAAAATAAAGCAGAAGAGGGATATACAAGTATAACGAGAATGCGTAAACGTAAGACGTGATCGAATATACTTTTGGAACACAATTAACTTTTCATATTTTATCCTTCTTCTATTTGGAATATGAATTATGTATGATTATTTATATTTGCGGATTAAGGTTAGCAAACCTTACTAACTAATGGCGCAAGAGAACGAGGAAGGGGTCATGTCATCCACATAGCCTAAGGGCGTAAGCTCCTATTATCGACTCAGAGGCTGGTTATCTACATATCACGCCTATAGACAGGCCATAAACATATGCCCCCATATCCCTTGGGGCCGAAGGCAGTCCTCGTCCTTCCATAGTAATATTCTAAGCTTGCCAAGAGTATAATCCGCTACAATACACGGGTAGGAGAATCATTGAGTCTCTACTATATTACCAATGGCATGCCAAGGGTTACTATCCTCCGTAACATAATTCCATGGCCCTAGTTTCACGGTTTCTTATTCTTTTGAAGAAAAGTCCACCATACTTCTTTCACATGGTTCTCACTTTGGGAGAATGAATCATATATTATATCAATTTGTGGCATTCCCTCTGTATACTTACATAACCTTTATCTTTCTTTCGAATTTAAATATTCTTATGACTCATTTTACATATACGAATATTATAAACATAGTGAAGAATACATATTCTTACCATCGAGAGGCAATTATAACTTTAGAGGCCTCCAGCTCACATTTCCTTCTCAATCAATTAATTAACATGATTCCGGAATAACAATTAATTATATGCGAATGTACATGCAGCTTAATTAACAATTAGATAATGTAGAATTATACAAAAATTACCAAAGAGCTCGGGTAAACAGTGCACGTGAACAGTGCACATTGTGCATAATCGAGCAATTCTTAGAATTTCGGGTGTCCAATGGGTAATTACCAAGTTCAAGACATGAGTTATCATAATCTCAAGCCAATTTATGCATAAATTTTGAAGTAAATGCCTAAACGAGGTCCAGGCGAGGGCCTAGGGTTTTGCGAACGAATATCCACATAAATTCACCAAATCGGGTATCCAATCGAAAAATTAACTTACCTAGGATATGGGAAATAATATTCTAGTCTCAATTTATGCAAAAGCCTAAAAAATTGAAGGCCGAAACCATTGAACGTGGGGTTATGGGTTTAGATGCAAAAATCGGTCAAAACCTATGAATTTCGATATGAAATTCATATATATGCATGCTAAAGTCATGGGTATCACAAATACATACATGGGATTGGGTATTGGGACAATAATATCCAAAGGTTATCGAACAAAAATAAAAAAGAACGAAAGAAAAGAGTATGGATACACTTGCCTTAACCCGATCTTTATTTCTCCAACTAGCATGAAGCCGAAATCCATCTCGAGGGCCTTCGTTTGCTTCTCTCTCTCTCTTCTCCCTCCCTCTCTCTCTTTCTGCCCGTGCACTTTGTTGATTTCCTCCCCCAAAGACTCATGCCCAATGGTTATAAAAGCTCGAACGCTGCTTTTACACGGACCCGCACTCGAGCGCGGTCCACGGCATGCAACAGGCACACTTGCACTGAAATTGGCGCTCGAGCCCACGGAGGGCACGGGTCAAGCCTGTGTCAATCCTGTAGCAAGTCAGTTTTTTTCGTCGTTCAGGACCCATTTTGACCATTCTAATCCAATATTTCACATCCTTGAACTCTAATTTTGATTATATTAGTTTAATAAGTTAAGATTATTATAATTTAAAACTTAAAATCTTATTCACGGGTAACATTTGAC
>JAODPA010023233.1:0-12867 GCA_025585075.1 Nepenthes mirabilis | reverse complement strand
AATTCATAATTCGGGTAGGGTTGGCCCAAATTGATTACTTTCACCCATGATCGTACCTAGCCCCCAAAAAATTCGGCCTAATTTCTTTCCCACATTCGCCTATAATACTTGTTGGGTCCCCTATCAAGGCCCAGGAAGGAATGCCAAGGCCCACGAAGGATACTGGAGCCCGCGAAGGGTAACGAGCCCAGCCCAACTGCGCAGGAGGCATACGTAGCGTCCCGCTGGCAGAAGGCGGCGAGAATCCTACGGCGCATTAATGCGCTGCCGAAAACCGGCAGAAAGGGGGAAAAGCCAGCCAATGGAGAGACGGCTGGCACAGCGCCAAACGGCTCAGGCAGCCGCTTGCAGGCAGCCAGCCAATCCCCGCTTAGGGGAAAACTAGGCGTGGCCGGCAGCGCTCGGGAGCCTGCCCGCCACGACAAAACGACAGCTGACATGACCGACGGTCAACGACAGCGACCAGAGGTAAGGAAGCCCTCGAAACGGGCATTCTGGCGCCCAGAGTCCAATGGGGAGGAGCCTATAAGAGCTCCCACTCCCCGCAGAGAAGAGGATTCTGATTCAAACTCCAATCCTTACTCCTCTGAACCGATCACACGAGAGAAAGACCTCTAACTGAGATAAGACTCAACTCCGACAGACGCGAGTGAGCCATTCTTCTCTCACGATCACCATCCCCAAGCCTACTCAGGAAGCGGGAAGTTAGCCACCCATTGCGGTGTACTACGGAAGCCAGGCCTTCCAACACCTGCTCGTTGCATCCACCATCCTAAAACACACACATCACTCACGTTTCATCAGTATCCATTTGCGCATCGCTTGCCGCGTGCGCCATTTCCGTTTATTGCGGGAGTTTGCTGACTTAAGCGTCGGAGTGGCCGTGGTGGGAGAAATCCCGCCAGACCTCTGACCTATTGTTTGTTGTTTGTGTTATGCAGGTCCAGGTTTAGAGCTACGGAGACCGGACCCTTTGCCTAACGCCACCACGTGCTTAGGAATCCGAAGGCTCTCTAATCCGTACGACAACTGCGGACCCGGGACGCAACATTGGCGCCGTCTGTGGGAAACTGACGAGAAGCCAAGTGTCTCTTTCCCACCTTCCTTCTGAAGACAAGAAAATGGTGAATACCCAAGCACAAGCTAGTGCTCCGGTAATGGAGGTCATTGCCCAAAACGAAAATGCCCCTATCGGGAACCAGGAGAACGACCGTTCGGAGCTTGACGTCCACCACCTGGCTACGGACATGGGTGATATCAAGCTGGTCCTCCGCGCCCTGTGCGAAAACACGAGAACTCCCTGGCCAGGGGCTATTCCTCCAGCATCTCAGGCCTCCTCCTCCAAGAGAGCGAGGTGCCACGCAGCGGCCTGCAGGAGACGATCCGACCAGCTCGACAATGCCGCGGTCCAGGCGGACCCCAACCGAATCGGCCCTAATGAGGCAGAAAGCAATCCCAGCCGCGGCGATCGGGGAGACAGCCCTGAGCGGCGTAACCCCCGCAACTCCCGCGGCAACGGGAGGCCGACCGCAGCGAGCTCCAACAGTGAGCGGCCCAGTTAGGCGGAGATTCGACATCCCCGCTGAGCTCAACCGCACCTTCAGGACCACACGGAGCTCCGCGATGTCATCAACGCACGGAGAGGTGCAACAGACCCGTCGATGGAGGAAAATGTCAAAGTGTTGTGGGACATCCTACATAAAGAGAGGCCTACACGATCCTCCGCTGACCTTCGAAGGTCGCCCTTCGCCATGGACTTGCGGACCCAACCGTTGCCGACCAAGTTCAAGATGCCAGTCCTGGAGGGGTACGACGGAAGCAAGGACCCGATGGACCATCTCAATTGCTTCCGTACCCACTTGTCTCTGCAGGGAGCGAGCGACGCCCTGATGTGCCAGTACTTTCCCATCACCCTCAGGGGGGATGTGTTGCTCTGGTTCCATGGCCTCCCCCCGAACTCCATACGCTTGTTTGACGAGCTAGCCGATAGCTTCCTGAGCCAGTTTGCCTCCGGCCGCAGAGAGGAAATGCAACTGTGGCACTTGGTCCGCCTCCGCCAGAAGTCGGACGAAAGCCTGAAGCGGTTCCTCAACCGTTTCATCGAGGAGCGGCGGATCCCCCAGTTCTTTGACGAGCTGAAGCTCAACGCCTTCGTCGCCACGCTGGCGGCGGGGGACTTCTTTAAGCACCTGTCGCACTAGCGCCCTCAAACCTTCCGGAAGGCTGAGGCCATCGCCAAGGCGTACATCACGGCCGAAGAGGCCAACGAGGCGAAGCACCCCGAGCGAGCCGACCGGCCCCCGGAAGACCCTAGGACGACTAGTGGGCGAAAGAGGGACAACAACAGCTAGCGCTTTCCCGAGCGCCATAAGCAACAGCGGCCCCCGTCGGGGCCCAGAAAGGACTACGGGCGAACATTCCTGACTCCTCTGAACAATAGCCGTACCAACATCCTGATGCAGATCCAGAACGAGAAGTTCTTCAAGTGGCCGAAGACGCCGAAAGGTCCCAGTGGCAGCGACCAGACCAAATACTGCCAATACCACTGCTGCCTGAGACACTCGACTGAGAACTGTCGAACCCTGCAGCAGGAGATAGAGGATCTGATCCGGCGCGGACACCTCAAGCGGTTCGTGAAAAGTTCGGGGCAAGGGCCTGCAACCTTTGATGGTGAAGCCAGCGAGCCTCCGAGGGCCCGCACAGCCGCCGGTGTGGTCAACATGATCTCCACCACGGCCGTCGCGGATGCCATGCGTGGGAAGCCGGAGCCGACTTCCAGCAACAAGCGAGCGGGGATAGGGGTTAGGGATGATGTCATTAGCTTTAGCAGTGACGACATGGCTCATGTAACTTCCCCTATACTGATCCCCTTATTGTATCTGCCCTCGTTTCAGGCGGTGGGGATGACTACCAATTGAAACGAGTTTTCATTGATAATAGAAGTTCGCAAAATTTGCTGTATCTCAGTGCCTTTTTTAAACTTGGATTGAGACGAAACCAGATGAAAGCTGCTGGTGGACTCTTGTATGGCCTTGACATTGAGCCGGTCCTTGTACAGGGGATAGTCCAGCTGGAGGTCACTATGGGAACTCACCCGCACTCTGTGACGCGAGAGCTGGCGTTCATCGTTGTTGACCTACCATCTGTTTACAACGCCATATTGGACAGACCTTTCCTCACGACCTTCGAAGCCGTGACTTTCATCCCACACCTGAAGGTGAAGTTCCCAACTCCGTGGGGTGTGGGAGAAGCTCTTGGTGACCAGGAGATGGGACGGACGTGCTACCTGTCCCAGATCAACCCCGCGGTACCCTGCTACCCGGACGAAGACCTCGACCTCCGCGACGAGACCCTGTTGCAGCAGGCCCAGTCAGGAGAGGAAACCGAAGCGGTCCCTTTAAACCCTACCGAACCGGAAAGGTGCGTCAACGTGGGCAGATCTCTCTAGCCCGAAGAACGCGACCAGCTGATCGCCTTCCTTAGGGCCAACTCAAACGTGTTTGCCTTGGTTCCCGCTGACATGCCTGGGATACCGGTCGAAGTGATTGTCCACAAGTTGGGCCTTGACTCGAGCCGAAAGCCCATTCGGCAGAAGCGCCGGAAGCACTCCGTCGAGAAGTTGGTCACCATAAGGGAAGAAGTGAAGAGACTCTTGGACGCTGGATTCATTCGAGAAGTTCAATATCTGGAGTAGCTATCCAACGTTATACTAGTGAAGAAGAGCAGTGGCAAGTGGCGGATGTGCGTTGACTTCATCGACGTAAATAAGGCTTGCCCCAAGGACAGCTTTCCTCTTCCCAGGATCGACCAGCTCGTGGATTCCACGTCCGGACACGGGCTCCTGAGTTTCATGGATGCATATTCTGGTTACAACCAGATTCGCATGCATCCTGAGGACGAGGAACATACCTCCTTCATGACTGACCAGGGGACATATTGCTACAAGATGATGCCCTTCGGACTCAAAAATGCGGGCGCTACCTATCAGCTCCTGGTTAACAAAATGTTCGAAGCCCAGATTGGACGAAATGTGGAGATATACGTCGATGATATGCTGGTGAAGAGCAAAGTCGCTAGCAACCACGTCAACGACCTGGATGAGACGTTTCAGGTCCTCCGACGTCACGGGATGAAGCTCAATCCCACCAAGTGTGCCTTCGGAGTGACCTCGGGAAAATTTCTGGGCTTCATCGTGTCCCAACACGGTATTGAAGCCAACCCGGAGAAGATCAAGGCCATCATCGACCTGAACCCCCCGCGGACGATAAAAGAAGTGCAGAAGCTCACCGGGCGAATAGCTGCCCTTTCGCGATTCCTCGCCAAGTCAGTAGAGAAATACCTGCCCCTTTTCAAGGCGCTAAGGGGCACCAAATCGCTGGGATTCAGGTGGAGCGAGGAATGCGACGAAGCCTTCCGAGAATTGAAGATGTACCTTGCCAGCCCGCCGCTCCTAAGCTCGCCGCGAGAGGGCGAGGAACTTTACCTCTACCTGGCAACGTCACCAGCGGCCCTCAGCTCCATGTTAGTTGGGGAGCACGATGGCGTACAGCGGCTGGTGTACTACGTAAGTCGGGTGCTGACGGATGTGGAGGCTCGCTATCCGCACGCCGAGAAGATGGCGCTCGCCGTCATCTATTCGGCGCGGAAGCTGCGGCCCTACTTCCAGTCGCACCGGATCGTCATACTGACAGATCAGCCGCTGAAGTCGTTCTTACAGAAGCCGGAGACGTTCGGACGGTTGGTCAAATGGGCTGTCGAGCTAGGAGAGTTCGACGTGGAGTTCTGACCTCGGCCAGTCCTTAAGGGGCAGGCTCTAGCCAATTTTATCATTGAAGCAGCGACCCCAGCTCAGGAAGATGTCAACAACCCAGGAAGCATGGAAGAGCACGATCCTCCAGCGTGGACCCTGAATGTGGACGGGTCGTCCACTCAAGCAGGCAGCGGAGCCGGAGTCGTACTGAAGACACCAGAAGGTACGGATATTACGTACTCTGTCGCACTAGCCTTCCCGGCCACCAACAACGTAGCAGAGTACGAGGCCCTCCTCACTGGCCTGCGCCTAGCCAGGGAGTGTTCCGCGCGGTTGTTGGTCGTACGCAGTGACTCCGAGCTAGTAGTCAACCAGGTGAAGGGGAGCTTCGACGCGTCAAACCCACAACTTGTGAGGTACTTGGCGACGGTGAAGGCCCTGATCCCTGAGTTTGACCGGTTCGTGATCGAGCATATTCCCAGGTCCGACAACGAGCATGCTGACCGGCTGGCTCGGGATGCGGCTGCTGGATCCCTGGAACAGTACGCCAGAGAACCCCGGGAAGTCCCAACCGCGCCAAGTATCGACGCCGAAGACCAAGAAGTTACGTGGGTCGGTGCAGGAAGCAATTGGATAACTCCATACGTGAAGTACCTGACCGAAGGGACCCTCCCCGATGATGCCAACGAGGCCAAGCGGATCAAGAAGACAGCGGGTTGGTACACGATCCTCAGCGGAAGGCTGTATAGGCGGGGATACTCCACTCCTCTCCTGAAATGCCTTATTCCCGAAGAAGCTGAGTACGCATTGAGTGAAGTACACCTTGGATTATGTGGCTCGCACATCGGGGGCAAGAACCTCGCGTTCAAGGTCATGCGGCGAGGGTTCTATTGGCCGACCATGAAGCGGGAGCTATGGAGTTCGTCCGGAAGTGTGAGAGTTGCTAGGTTCATGGCCCTATGACGCATCAGCCGCACACGGAGCTACATTGCCTCCAGTCCCCGTGGCCATTCGCGTAATGGGGGATCGACATACTTGGGCTCCTACCTTTGGCTTCCGGACAGAGGAAATCCTTGATCGATGACATCGACTACTTCACCAAATTGGTAGAAGCGGTCCCTCTTGCCAAGATCACTGAGCAGAACGCGACGGAGTTCTCCCGTCAAGGTGTTGTTTGCCGTTTCGGGATCCCTGAGGTCGTAGTGACCGACAACGAAACCCAGTTCACCGGCAAACGATTTACGAAGAACTGCCGCGATCTCCGCATCAAGCTGATCCATACGTCCGTGGCACATCCTCAGGCCAACGGACAGGTTGAGGTCACCAACCGCATGTTGCTGCACGGATTGAAGACCAAACTGGAAGACTCAGGGGGCTCCTGGGTCGATGAGCTACCGTCTGTGCTCTGGTCGTATCGAACGACCCCGCGAAAACCAACGAGGGAGACGCCTTTCAACCTCTGCTTTGGGGCTGAGGCTATGGTCCCTGTGGAGGTGGGGATGCCAAGCCTGCGGATCGAGTGCTTCGACCCGGCCACAAACGCACAGAGGCTCCGGGAAAGCATAAACTTGCTCTCAGAGGTCTGAGATTCGGCGCGACTGCGGATCGCGGCCTATCGGCAGCTCGTCGTGCGGTACTACAATAAGCGGGTGAAGGCACGCCCTCTTGAAGTTGGAGATCTGATCCTCCGGGGCGTAGAGGCGGCGGGAAAGACCGCGAACAGGAACAAGCTCTCCCCTGGGTGGGAGGGACCATTCCTCATCTCCGCAATCCTCCGGAGCGGAGCGTACAAGTTGCGCGCACAGAACGGCAAACTGGTCCCGCGGACTTGGAATGCTGCCAACTTAAGGAAGTATTACCAGTAACGTTACATCAATCTAGGTAAGACACGCACGTGCACCACGATGAATGCTTGAACATGTGTGATGTCTTTTATTAATAAAATCACATTTCCTGTTATCCTGCATTTCCATTTGTGTGAATTGTTGACATGCATGGCATTCTTGAATCTAAACGACCTAGACTGCCCCTAGGTTGGCAGGACAATCGTCCGTCCGCAAAGCAATCCCTTGGCCGTGCGCCAAGCGGCCCGAGAGCGGCCCCAAAGGACCTCGCCCATGCGGCAGGCAAGTCCGAAAGGACATTCATCTATTATGGCTCTACGCCAACCGACCCAGGCGGTCAGAATATTAGGCCTGGGGGCTTCTGAAGTCCCTTATCTACAGCCAATAAAACCTTGGGGGGCAAGTATTGCAGGCGTGCGGCGACCTTTTTGTGCAGAAGAGTGCACCCTCAGTCTACAATGGTCGTGGGTTAGGACCTTAAATTTGGTGATTATAACTCCTTGAGCAGGGGCCACACACCTCCCGCGGACAAACGCCCAAGGCCTAGACCCCGGAGTCCAGTTGCTGTGGCCTGAAAACCCGACTGACCCTTGCTGTGGCTCCATGGGACTTGCGATGACATCCGCCCTATCGGATCGAGCTTCCCATCAAACGCGTGAGTTGCAACGTCATCCTCTGACGAAGGACAAGCATAGCGCAAGAAGGCGCCTGGATAGGGCCTTAGCCACAATAGCTCTGCGAGCTTAGCATTCAAGTGCGGGGCGTGACCCCCTGGATCGCATAAAACAAAGGTTGCCAGCAGCATACCACATCAGATGAAGACAATTGCGAAAGAAGAAAGGACCACTCTTTATTTATTTGCCAGAAACAAGTGATATACAGAAGCAAATTATGATGACAAAAGGCAGCCTAACAACCTATACAGACGGAAACTACTTGGGTGGACAGGACGAAGCGGCCCCCTCATGGAAGTTCCTCAGACGAGACGCATCCCAGATCCTGGCGTTCCCCGGATGGAATACCCCTTCTGGTATGTGAGGAGCCACCAGGGAAGCGATCCCGCGGCACAAGCGGATGCCGTCCCAATACCGAGTCTCCATCACAAGCTGCGACTCCGACGGAGAAAGCCGACCAACCATGTCTCTGGCCATTCATGCGTTATCGTCCTCCGTGGCAACGAGCAGGGCTTCTAGTTGCGCCACTTTCTGCTGCAAGAGTCCGTTCTCCTCTCAGAGGGAGGCGACTCGGGCCCTTGCGCAAGGGATGGCCTGCTGCAAGCCCCCGTGGAGGAGGGCGGTCAGCTCGTCGAAAGGATTGGCATCTCCGGAAACCTGCAAAAGAGACGACGTTAGAAGAATTCCCAAAACACATGACAGCAGGCAAAAGCCAGATCGAAGATATTGTACTTGAGCGGGAGTATCGCTCGGAGAATATGCAAGATCACGTAGCGGAGCCCCTTCCTGAGGCTCCTCTCCTTCGCCCAACGGAGGTGAGCTAGCTAGAAGGGCGGCAGCCGTAGGAGCGCTCAGGGGCTTCAACCTCGAGGACGTCCCGATTGCCCCCTCGCTAGCTCCCGCCGGATCGGCGACTGGCGCGACTTCTTCCTCTGACGGTGAAGCTACGTCCTCAAGGATCCCGCCTTCTGAAACGGGCTCCATGAAGATGGCAGTTGACTCCACAGGCCCCCTTGTCTCCGACGTCGGTGCGGACGCTGCCAAGCATGGCCCTATTGGGTCATCAAGGACCAGAACGTCATCCATTACTCTTGAAGTAGCACCCATAAACACCTCAGCAACAGAACGAGCGAGAGGCCCCCCAGTGGGTTGAGAGTCCGCCTCGTAGACTTCGGGCATGGCTAGCCCCGCAGCCGAAGTCGACAACGGTCCGGCGGTCTCCCCCTGGTGGCCCGCACTTGTTGCCGCCTTCAAGACCAGACTTCGAACCTTGACTGAAGGGTTGACAGCTTGTCTTTGGGACCTCTGAGTTGAAGTCCCTCCGGCTTCCCTCAACCTCTTTAGGGAGGCCTCAACTTCTGCATCGTCCGAGGACGACTCCAACAACGAGCAGCTCTCCTCGTCATGCCCTCCAGACTAATGGGGCACGGTTACACCCCCAGGTTCTCTCTTGCCAGGGCCAGCGGCTTTTCACCCCGACGGAGGTCCCCACTTGGAGGCCTCGAAGGTGATTGACGTCAAGAAGTAACCTTGGATGGAGAACTTCGCCTCCTCAGACTAGGTGGCGGCGATCAACTCCGTCGCCTCCGCAGCGTCCTCTGCCTATGGCTTCTCCAGGAAGAATCCCAAAATTGGGTCCCACACGCGAGGAAGCTCTGAATCAGAGGGCTCTTGCAGAAAGAAGAACCAATCCTTCCAGCCCTTCACCGAATCGGGGTTGGTTCCCTGAAAGTGGAAACCCGTCTTCGGCGACATCGACACCCAGTCCTCCGACTCCATGAATCGAAAAATCAGCCTAGCCGCCTTGGAGTTGAAAGAGCCACCGTGGAGTTGGGAAAAGATGCACAGCGACACCAAATAATGCAAAGCGTTGGGATGAAGCCTCGCCACTGGAACTCCCAGCGCATCTACCAGCGCGTACAGAGTGCACGACATGGGATAATGAAGCCCCCCTCAGGTGGTGCTCGTACACTGTGATGAAGCCCGCTGGGGGGGCGCTGGCTCTGTCCAAGGTGCCATGGGCACGGTAACTCCAGTCATTGGGGATGCCGTAATGGACCACAAGGGCGGCGATAGCACTCGCCGTCAGAACGGATTGCGTATTGTGAACACCATGGCGACTTGCCCGGGGAGCCTAGGAAGAAGAACTCTCTCTCTTTTTTGCCATGCCTCTCTGTCTCTCAACGCGAGTTAGCTGCAGGAAAAATCTCAGCAAGAGGAATAAGCCGTCCTGACTGGTTTAAATAAGCAACGGAAGGCCAGCAGGCGGGAAACCTAAGCGACGCCCACCGCAGATGACTGGGACACGTGCCGACTTTGTAGCGCATCGCAGGGCCCGAAGTGACCCGCAATCATGGCCAAGCTTCAGACTGACAAGCGCGTTGCCTCAGCCGTCTGACATGAATCCACGTTGGCGCCTCCGCATTAAATGAGGGCTCACAATAGTGAAGCCCACGAAGGGGCGCATGGGAAGATAAAACGAAAGATGGAAATCCAGGAACGAAGAATACAGAAGACGAATCAGTACGACGAAACAACAAATTTCATTGCAGCGGTGAATCTTATTACAACGGCCGTAAAAAAAAAAAAAGAGAAAAAGAAAAAATGCCGACAATGGTGGTTATCTGTTAGCGATCCAAACGACCCGTGGAGGAGCTTGGGGCATGATAATCCACCAGCTGCTCGCGCGTTCGGGCGTGGAAGTTACGGGAGTCCAAAACGCCGACTCGAAAGTTCGGATCCTCCAGCAAGGCTAGCCTTCGGCTAAGCCTGATAGCATCACGGTAACTCCTCTCCAGAGTTGGATTTACACCCTCCGGCTGGAGCCTTGTCCTCAGCTCTGTCCGCAGCCTCGCAACCTCAGCCCCATGCTACTGCCTCAGCTCCTCGATCTCCCTTTCAACGGCCAGTATGCGGGCTTGAGCCGCCACGTTGGCGCCAACGAGACGCGAGGCCCTGGCCTCCGACTCAGCCCATACACCCTCGAGATGCGCCACGCGGGCCCTCAGTTGCTCCACTTCGGCCGCTGCGGCCCCCACGTGCCCCTCAACCCTCTCGAAACCCGGAGGCACACACAAGAACTGAGTAGGACCCGCGACTGTGGCTTAGGAGCGAGCCCCTTCTGGAGTGTCGGCTCCCGAAGCCCAGGGAGCGTGAGAACCAAACTCAGACTCGTCGGAAGAACGCTCCGATTCGTGGGAGGAACCTTCCATCAACTTCACAATGAGAAAACGCACACGAAGAAAGCAAGCAGCTGATAAGCACGCGGGCACGGGGAAATGTAAGGTTCCAGAACAAAATGGCGCATTTAAATAAACAAGTTCTTCTCCCGAAAGAAGCAGCGTCAAGAAGACAAAGGGCGCCAGAGCTTGGCCAACGGGCACCCTCCACGTGGAAAGCCCTTGAAGCCTCGCGCGTTTCCCAGGAAAGATGTCACGACGCAGCGCCTCCTGACCACGCAGGTATTAAATGCGCCAGTCACACCAGGGGACGTGACCGCCAACAGTAGCCCCTCTGATTCCTCGGGGTAGAATGCGGATCGCCAGGAGAAAATGCCTGGTAAAGAAAAGAAACACGCACAAAGAGGAGGAGAACATGAAGGCAAAAGGGCTACTTCTTTTATTAATTGATACTTTCTTACAAAGTACAAGATCTACGGCTACAAAACTGCGAGAAAGACGAAGGAAGATGACGGTGCGAGGCCCCGGGGGCCCTTGTGATGACCCCAGATGAGCTTGGAGAATGTGATCTGCATCATATCCCCGCAGCCAGGAGCCGCTGGTAGTTCACCAAGTGAACGAAGGCAGTCACGAGGAGCACCCCCCGAGATGGAAGCCGCCGAAGCGCTATCCATCGGGGTGGGATCAGCATCGAGGCCGGAAAGCCCTCAGGGGAAGTAGGGGAAACACCCCTGACTCCACCGCTGGGTTTCCGGCCTACCCTCTCCACCGTCTGCGCTCGAGCTCAGTGAGTTGGAGAGCATGAGCGGCACCTTCGGCCGACGGGAAACATCCCCACGGAGGTTCCGCCATGACTCTACCCCGCGTCAGGCGAGCCAAAGAGAGGGTGCACGATGACAGCAGAGTGGCCGAACCATTCTCGTTAGCATGAGGAGCGAGTTGCGACGAGGAAATTAGAACGGTCTTCATCAAGGACTTCGAGCATCCGGCTGATCCATCCAACACCTTCTCAGACCCCCGCCGAGGGCGGGATGAGGCAGAATTTTCTCATTGCTTCTCCAAATGTTGCCAAGGGATGTGCTACACTTGCTTGGACGCCCCTCCTATTTATGGACAAGATGGGAGCCATTCCCTTGCCCAGCGCAGCACGTCTGCCAATAGATGTCTTTCACGGAACAGGAAAAACCCCTAATCAGACGCAACCCAGGGCGTGTGAATCTTGCCAGATGGGGTGACGAGTCACAACAACATCAGAAAAGCCTACGCAGTCTCCTGGGGAAGGCGCGAGTCTGGAAAATGACAAACGGTGGTGCGGCACGAGAAAAGCTGTGAGGCCGCAGAGTGGACCCAAGGAACATGCCAAGCCCGACCACTGGCCGGCCTAGGCGTGGGGGGGCTAGTGTTGGGTCCCCTATCAAGGCCCACGAAGGATACTGGAGCCCGCGAAGGGTAACAAGCCCAATCCAACTGCGTAGGAGGTATACGTGGCGTCCCGCTGGTAGAAGGCGACGAGAACCCTGTAGCTCATTAATGCGCTGCCAGAAAACCGACAGAAAGGGAAAAAAGCCAGCCAATGGAGAGGCGATTGGCACAGTGCCAAACGGCTCAGGTAGTCGCGTGTAGGCAGTCAGCCAATCCCCGCTTAGGGGAAAACCAGGCGTGGTCGGCAGCGCTCAGGAACCTGCCCGCCACGACAAAACGACAGCCGACATGACCGGCGGTCAACGACAGCGGCTAGAGGCAAGGAAGCCCTCGCAATGGGCATTCTGGCGCCCAGAATCCAATGGGAAGGAGCCTATAAGAGCTCCCACTCCCCGCAGAGAAGAGGATTCCGATTCGAACTCCAATCCTTACTCCTCTGAACCGATCACACGAGAGAAAGACCTCCAACTGAGATAAGACTCAACCCCGGCAGACGCGAGTGAGCCATTCTTCTCTCACGATCACCATTCCCAAGCCTACTCAGGAAGCGGGAAGTTAGCCACCCATTGCGGTGCACTACGGAAGCCAGGCCTTCCAACACCTGCTCGTTGCATCCACCATCCTGAAACACACACATCACTCATGTTTCATCAGCATCCATCCGCGCATCGCTTGCCGCGTGCGCCATTTCCGTTCATTGCGGGAGTTTGCTTACTTGAGCGTCGGAGTGGCCGTGGTGGGAAAAATCCCACCTGACCTTTGACCTCTTGTTTGTTATTTTGTGTTGTGTAGGTCCAGGTTTAGAGCTACAAAGACCGGACCTTTTACTTGATGCCACCGCGTGTTTAGGAATTTGAAGGCTCCCTAATCCGTACGACAACCGCAGACCCGAGACGCAACAATACTAATATACATTGACAAAATTTCATAAAATTTTGAGTCATTAAGATCAAACAGATTAGGTGACTCTGTTTTGATTAGATCTACCCAAATTTTCT
>JAODPA010023222.1:0-12867 GCA_025585075.1 Nepenthes mirabilis | reverse complement strand
TTGTAAGCTTTATAACTAAAATATCATCTAAAAATCCTAAGACTTATAAAAATCAAGTTGCCTAAATAGTTTGTGTTGCGTCCTGGATCCTCGATTGTTGTACGCATTAGGGAATTTTTGGATTCTTAGCTTTTTTGAAGCGTATGTAGAAGGGTCCGATTTCCATCCCTATTAATTTGAGGCCTGCACAACACGATCAATAAATAAGAGGTTAGAGGTTCAGCGGGATTTCACCCACCAAGGCCACTTCGACACTCAAGTCAGTAAATTCCCGCAATGAACGAAAATGGGGCGCACGCTAAGAGGTGCGCGGAAGTATGCTGAAAATGCGTGGATGGTGCGTGTTCGTTTATGTGAGAGAGAGTAAAGAGCGGGTGGTGAAAGGCCTGACTCCCCAGGTGCACTGTAGCGGGTGGCTCACTTCCTATCGCCCGAATAAGCTCAGGGGTTTAGATCCAGAAGTTAGTTGGTAAGCTTAAGGCTTGCGACGCAGAGTCGATTGTTTTGGATCCGATTCCCTCTCTTTCTTGAAGAAGAGGGATTTATAGGCTGCCTGAGGGGGGGTTTTGGGCGCGAGAACTCCTGTTGCCAGGGTTTGTTGGCCACCGATCGCTGCTGGAGATTGCCAGCGTGTCAGCTTTCGTTTTCCGGTGGCAGGCAGACTACCGAGTGTTGCCGGCCACACTTGGTCTCCCCCTTGAGTTGGGAGGCGGCCGCCTGAATCGTAGTTTGCAACATTGACCGCTTCTCAATTGGCTGGTTCCTGCTACTCTTTTGCCGCTTTCCGACAGCCGCATTAATGAGCTGCAAGAGGCGCTCGCAGGCTGCTGCTGGTGGGCCGCCACATAGGCATCTCGTGTAGTTGGGCTGGGCTCCGAAGTTTTTTAGGCTTTAGCACTGGACCCAACACTAGCCCCCCATGCCTGGGCTAATAGTGGTCGGGGCCTGGCATGTCCATTGGATCCAATCCGCGGTCCGTCGATTTTCCTCGAGATGCTCTAACACTTGTCATCTTCTGGGGTCGCACCTTCCCCAAGCATCTGTGCAGGCCTTTCTGATGTTGCAGCGATTCGATGCCCGAGTTGGGAGGATTTGCACACCTGGGCTTGTGTCTCACTTGAGGGCTTTTCCTATTCCATGAAAGACGTCCGTCGACAGGCGTGTCTCGCCAAGCACGAGAAGGATGCTTGTTTCGCTCATAATTAGGAGGGCTCTTCAGCGAGTGTAGTGCATCCTTTGGCTGTCTTCGAGGGAATAATGTGAAGGTTCTGGCTTGCTCCTCCTTTGGTTGGGATCCGCGAAGGAGTTGGATGGGTTAGCTAGAGATCCAAAACTCTCGGAGAAGACTGTCTTCATACCCACATTGCGGTCGATTCCTCACGCTAATGAGGGTGGCTTGGTCACTCTGCTATCGTAACGTGCCTTCCCTCCATGGTGTGACTTGTCCAAAATGCTGTGGGATCACGGCGGAACTTTCACGGGGATGCTTCCCACCGGTGAAGTGAGTCGCTCGCGGTCTCCACTTCACTAAGTTCGTGTGTGGGCCGTGGAGGAGGCAGAGAGGGGAGCCCCGGTGAGGGAATTGCAGGGTTTTCCCTATTAGTCCCTCCCAGAGGCTCCTAAGCTGGGCGCTGACTCTGCCTCGGTGGATAACATTGGGATCGTCTCCACCACAGGTAGGCCAGCGCGCAACTGCCCCTAGTGGCTTGTTGGGAAATCGGTGTTGAGGCCATGGTAATCTCATGTAGATCGCGTTCCCCAAACTCACTCGGGCATCCAGGGCAGTCGCCGTGGGGCCTGTGCCCCATGCCGTATCTTCTTCCCTTTTTTTGTACCTTCCTTGCTACAAATTTTGTATTTTGTAAGGAAAGCCTTGATTAATAAAAGAAGTAGTCCCTTTGTCTTTGTTCTTCCATCTTATAGCGCGTGCTTTTCCTTACCAATTGCTTTCCCCTAATGTGTCGCACCCTGTTTTGTGTGCTTGAGGATCTTCGGACACTCGCGGTCGGTTTTGTCGGTTCTGCCCTTGAGCCTATATTCCGTCCGTGGTTGGGACGACGTGGTTCGAGGGCGACCTTTTACGCCTGGGGCCGCGGAGACTGCAACTCCATTGATGGCGGTCACATCCATTGGTCTGCCTGGCGCATTAAGTGCGCAGAAGATCGAGGGGCGCTGCGTCATGATGACCTGTCTTGGAAATGCGCGAGGGTTCAAAGATTCTCCACGTGGAGGATGCTTGCTTGCCTTGTCCTGGCGCTCCTTATTCTTAGAGCGCAGCCGTTTCTAGGAAGAACTCCGTCTATTTAAACGCACAAACCCCTTCTCAGATAACGCACTTTGCTGCTTCTTTGGCGGTGTGAAGTTTTGAGTCGCTTGCGATTCATCTCTCTTTCGCCTGCTCTTGCTGCAATCCGGATGGAGGAGTCATCCTCGTCATCCAGATCGGGAGGGTCCGAAACTGGGGCCCATGCTTCTTGGGTCCCAGGTGTCATCGCATCGGGTCACTCGGAGGCTACTGTCGTGGGCCCTGCACGATCCCCGTAGGCGCCTCCAAGCTTTGAGAGGGCAGAGGGGTCCGTCACCTCAAGGGAGTGTGGCACAGGGAGGGCGGATTTCTTGCTTCGGCGAGTTGCCAGGGCAGTCAAAGACGTCGTAGCTCGGATGCAAGTTGCGGTAGCGGAGATAGAGCAGCTAAGGGCCCGCGCCGCACACTTTGAGGAAGCATGAGCGGAATCGGAGGTGAGGGTGTCCAGGCTCGCCAATGCTAACATGGGGGCTCGAGCCCGCATTTTGGCTCTCCAAGAAGAGAGTGAGTAGATACGTCAATAGTTTGGGACAGAGGTCGCGCGGATGGGGACTGAACTGAGGTTGATGTTCCTTTAGGAGGAAGTCGGCCCTACACTGGAAAGAAACTTCCAGGATAGCATCCATCTCAGTCGGAGACTAGTCTCGCTGGAGGACTCGAGCTTTCGTGTCAGTGTCCTGGACTCTCAAAACTCCAGCGCCCGAACACGCGCAGACCTGGTGGAGTATCCGGCACCAGGTTCCTCTGTGGCGCCTGAGGGACGTTAAATGTATCCCACCGTAGTTAGCTGCTGTAACAATTTTCTAACGAATATTATAATGAAATTCAACACTTAGGTGGGCTGTTTTATTTTCTGTGATTTGTTGTGGCTGATTAGTTTGTTTTCATTCCCGTGTGCTTCTTTTGGGGGTCCCACTGTCGTTCTTTCTAGAGATTGAAATCCCTGCATTAAATGCGAGCATGTCAGCGGGGAGTCTCCGCTAGGCGGCTGAAGCGACGTCGATCTACAATCTAACAAACAATCGTGATTGTTGACTGCTCTGGCCCCGTGACGCCTCCACTCTTAGGGGGCGTCGTTTGGGTTTCCCACTCGTTGGCACTTCGCTGCCTATTTAAACCAACCTTATGGAAAATTTGCTCTGTTTGTTTCCTTGCGCTGAAAATTTTTCAATCTTGTCCCGCACAGTGAGAGAGAGATGGCAAAGAAGAGAAAGTCTCTTTCCTCCTCGCGAACTTCTAGGGTGAGTCGGCAGAGGGTCGACAACATCGGGTCTGTCTTGTCAACCGGTGCCATCACCGCTCTAACGGTAGATTATGAGATCCCCAGCAATTGGGGTTACCGTGCTCTTGGCTCCGCGGGCAGAGCTAACGCTCCACCAGATGGCTTTGTCACAGTCTACGAGCACCATCTGAGAGGGGGCTACTTTATCCCATGCCGCGCACTCTGTATGTGCCGGTGGAGGTGTTGGGCGTTCCTGTGGCGAGGCTCCATCCTAACGCCCTCCGTTATTTGGTCTCGTTGTGTATTTTCGCTCACCTTCATGGCATCTCTTTTGACGCTAAGGCAGCTAGGTTGATTTTTCTCTTCTCAGAGTCGGAGGACTAGGTTTCCATGTCGCCGAAGACCGGCTTTGGCTTTCGAGGGACCAATCCCGGCTCGGTGAAAAACTGGAAGAGCCAATTCTTCTTCTTGCAGGAGCCTCCTGACTCTGAGCTTCCGCGCGAGTGGGGCCCAATTTCGGGGTTCTTCCATGAGAAAGCGCCGACGGATGATGCCAAGGAAGTGGCGGAGTTAGTTGCTGCCATTGAGTCCCAGATGGCAAAGTTCTCCATCCTGGGCTACTTTGACATCTATTACGTTTGAGGCCGCTAAGTGGGGGCCTTCGTTGGGTTGGATCGCCGCTGGTCTTGCCAAGAAGGACCCTGGGGAAGGCACCATTCCCCCACCGTCCGATGGGGACGAGGAAAGTTGTTCGCTACTAGAATCATCTTCAGATGAGGAGGAAATTGAGGCTCCCTTGAAGAGGTTGAGGGAGGCCGGAGGTACCTCCACGCGGAGGTCGCAGAGGTTGGATGTTGGCTCTGCTGCGCGGGTTCGGACTCCCGCCCTGGGGGCGGCGTCAAGCGCCGGGCCTCAGGAGGAGGCCAATGAACCAGTTCCAATTCTTGCTGCAGCGTTAGCTGAGCACAACGTCCCTAACGTGGGGCTTCATTCTGGTGAGGAGTCTCTTGCGCACTCCTTTGTCGATCTGGTCGTGGAGGCGGCTCCAGGCATAGCGGGCAGTGCATCACTCCTCGGTGGCACGGAGGAAGCACATGTGGCAGCGCCAGTGCTAGCGCCAGCACCAGCGCCGAAGTTAGAGGGATCTTCGGAGCTTGCTGTGGTATTTGCGGAGCCAATTTCGGTGGGTTGGATCCTGGGGGACGTCCTCATGGTGTTGGCGGTGGAAGTCGTATCGGAGGTCGGCCCGCCAGGCGCTGAGAGTGCCGTGGGAGCGATGGCTTCAGAGCCGAAGCCCCCAAGCGTTCCTTTGCCTTCCGCGCTTCCGACCCATTCGAGCCCCGCGGGAGTCGCAGTTGAACTTGAGGAGCCCTTGGGCACGTCCGCGTCAGGAGATTCGATACATCCTCCGGACACTGCCCCCGCCCAGGTACAATCGCTCCGAACTAGTCGTTCTTTCGCAGTCATAATTTTTGAGAATTCTTCTGACTTCTCCATTTCCCACACAGATTCCTGAGGAGGCCGTTCCTCTTGATGAGCTAGCTGCCCTTCTGCACAAGGGCTTTCACCGTGGGTTGCACTTCATCCAGTGCACGAGAGCCCAAGTCGCTTCCCTTCGAGGGGACAACAAGCGGGCGCAAGAAGAAATCAGGCGCTTGTAGCTGAAAGTGGAACGACTGGAGGCGGCGCTCACCGCTCTTGAAGATAACAATTCACGCTTGTGCAGGAATCTGAGGGGTCGGCTCACCCTGTTGGTGGCGGATCTCACGATGGAGACTCAGTTTTGGGACGGCATTTGCCTGTACCGTATGATTGCTTCTATTGCGGCCCCTAGTGTACCGGAAGGAGTCTTCCACCCTGGTAACACCGGGGTCCATGACGGATCTCGTCTAAGAAATTTTCTTGAGGAGGCGGGTCAATCCGACCCTCCGCAATAGTTTTGTCTGTATACATCGCTTTTTTTTGTGTACAAGCGAATGGAAAGCAACTCCTTTTTTCTTTTTTGTATACATTGCCTCCCAATGCGATCCGTGAGGTCGTGTCTCACGTTCAACGGCTAAGCTTACAAAGCTATTGTCACCAAGGCTCCAATCTGATGCCTTCTTGCGCTGTACTCGCCCTTCGTCAGAGGATGTCGTTGCATCTCGCTTGTTTAATAGGAAGCTCGATCCAGTAAGGTGGACATCATCACAAATCCCACGGAGTTGCACTGAGGGCTAGCCGGGTTTCCAGGCTGCGACAGCCGGGCTCCGGGTCTAGGCCTTTCATTGTGCAGTATCTGCGTTGGGTGCGTGGCCCCCGCTCAAGGCATCATCACCACAGAGTCCTAGCCCTCGACCATCGTAGACTGAGGATGTTCTCTTCTTTTTGAGAAGTTCGCCGTATGCCTGCAATTCTTGCCCTCTAAGGTTTTAGTAGCAGCAAGTTGAGAAGCTTCGAAAGCCCCCAGGCCTAATGTCTTGACCGCCTAGGTCATTTGGCGCGAAGCCAAGGTAGGGGGTTGCTGGGACCCTTCCAATGTGGAGTCAAAGTCTGGATACGTCTGCCTCCGGACCGCTCAACGCTTGGCCAAGGCTTGAATGAGACCGTTGACGGGCTCCTTGGCGCGGGGCCAAGGTTCTGAGGTGGCCGTTCACGGGTCACTTGGTGCGGCGCCAAGGTCTTATTTTACGGACAGACGATAGTCCTCCCGACTTAGGGGCAGTTTAGGTCGTATTATTTTTGGAATGCCATGCATGCTAACACTTCACACGAATGGAGAATGCAGGTTAATAGGAATAATTAATTTTATTAAGCAAAAATTTGATGTATGTACAAGCACTCTTCAAGATGCGTGTTCATGCCTTACCTGGACCGGCGCTGCATCACTGGTAGTATTTCCTCAGGTTGGTGGCATTCCAGGTCCGGGGGACCAGTTTACCATTCTAGGCGCATAGCTTGTATGCTCTGTTCCGAAAAATTACGGAGACGAGGAACGAGCCTTCCCACCTAGGGGAGAGTTTGTTCCTACTCCCGACTTTTTCTGCCGCTTCTACGCTCCGGAGGAATAGATCTCCAACCTCAAGTGGGCGAGCTTTCACCTGCTTGTTGTAGTACCGCGCGACACGCTGTTAGGCCGCGTTCTGCAGTCGGGCTGTGTCTCAAACTTCTAGAAGTAGGTCAAGGCTTTCCTGGAGTCTCTGTGAGTCGGTGGTGGGATCGAAACATTCGACCCGCAGGCAGGGTAATCCCACTTCAACGGGGACTACAGCCTTAGCCCCATAATAGAGGCTGAAGGGTGTCTCTCTCGTTGGCTCCCGCGGGGTCGTCCGATATGACTAGTGTACGGAAGGTAGCTCTTTGACCCACGAGCCCCTTGTATCCTCCAGCTTGGTCTTTAGCCAGTGCAACAGCGTGTAGTTGGTAACTTCAACCTGTCTGTTAGTCTGAGGGTATGCCATGAACATATGGATCAGCCTGATGCGCAGGTCAGTGCAGTACCCTGTGAACTATTTATCAGTGGATTGGGTTCCGTTGTCGGTTACTATGACCTCGGGAATCCCAAAGTGGCAGACGATACTCTGACGGAGGAATTTCGTTGCATTATGCTCAGTGGTTCGAGCTAGGGGGACTGCTTCTACCTACTTGGTCAAGTAGTTAATGCCAACGATTAGGAACTTCCTTTGCCTGGAGGCCAAAGGTAACAGTCCGAGGATGTCGAGCCCCCATTGCGCAAATGGCCTTAGGGATTGAATGCTGCGCAACTCTGTATGTGGTAGGTGCGTTACGTAACCGTGGACTTGGCAGCTCTCACACTTCCTGACGAATTCCATGACATCCTGCTTCAGGGTTGGCCAATAGAGACCTTGTCGCATGATTTTGAACATAAGGTTCTTTCTCCCAATATGTGAGCCGCATACGCCGAGGTGTACTTCGCTTAAAGCCTACTCAGCTTCCTCGAGGGTGAGGCATCTCAAGAAGGGAGCAGAATATCCCCGCTTGTACAGCCTCTCGCTGAGGAGCGTGTACCACCCTGCTGTCTTCTTGATCCGTTTGCCCTCGTCAGCGTTGTCGTGTAGAGTTTCGTCGGTCAGGTACTTTCTACACTGAGTCATCCAGTTGCCCCCCTCGTCGACTCGCAGCACATCTTGGTCTGAGGAATCGATGCTGGGCGTGACCAGAGTCTCCCTCGGTTCCCTGGCGTACTGCTCTGGGGACCCCGCAGCTGTGTTCCTGGCGAGGAGATCCGCTTTCCAGTTTTCGGACCTAAGGACGTGCTTGATCAGGAAGCGGTTAAACCCCTGGATCAGGGTCTTTGCCTTCGCCAAGTACTTCGCGAGCTATGGGTTTGATACTTCGAAGTTTCCTTGGATCTAGTTGACCACAAGCTCAGAGTCGCTATGTACGACCAATGATTTTGCGGAACATTCTTTGGCCAAGTGAAGTCCTGCGAGAAGGACCTCGTACTCTGCCACGTTGTTGGTAGTTGGGAAGGTCAGTGCGACAGAGTACGTAATCTCCGCGTCGTCCGGAGTCTTCAGCACGACCCTAGCTCCGCTACCTACTTGAGTGGACGATCCGTCCATGCTCAGGGTCCACACCGTGTCGTCGAGGTATCCCATACTCCGTGGGCTGCCAGGGTCATCCAGAGCTGGGGTCGCCGCCTCGACAATGAAGTCCGCTAGGGCCTGACCCTTGATGGCCGGCCAAGGCCGGAACTCTACGTCGGACTCTCCTAGCTCCACAACCCACTTGACCAGCTTCTCGGAAGTCTTTGGTTCCTGCAGGAACAACATCAAAGGTTGATCCGTTAGTACGATGATTCGGTGTGCTTTGAAGTAGGTCCGCAGCTTTTGTGCCGAATAGGTGAGCGTTAACGCGATTCTTTCGGCGTGTGGATAGTGGGCCTCTACATATGTCAGTACCAGGCTCATGTAGTACACCGGCCGCTGTGCTCCCTCATGCTCTCTGACTAGCACGAAGCTGAGGGCCGTTCCTGATGTAGCCAAGTAGAGGTAAAGACCCTCGCCCGCGCACGGCGAGCTCAGGAGAGGTGGGTTGGCGAGGTAGGTTTTTAGCTCTTTAAAGCCTTCGCCGCATTCCTCAGTTCACCAAAATCCTGGCAATTTCGTGCCCCTAAGTGCCTTGAAAAAGGGCAAGTACTTCTCCGCGGATCTGGCGATGAACCGCGAGAGGGCCGCTAGCCGCCCAGTGAGTTTCTGCACTTCCTTCACTATCCGCGGAGAGTTCAAGTCGAGGATAGCCTTGATCTTCTCTGGATTGGCTTCGATGCCGTGCTAGGATACGATGAAGCCTAGGAACTTTCCTAAGGTTACCCCGAACGCGCATTTGGCAGGGTTGAGCTTCATCCGGTGTGCCTGGAGGATCTGAAAGGCCTCCTCTAGGTCGCTGATGTGGTCGCCGGCGACCTTACTTTTCACAAGCATGTCATCGACGTACACTTTTATTTCTTCTCGATCTAAATCTCGAATATCTTGTTCACCAAGCGTTGATAGGTTGCCCCGACATTCTTGAGGCCGAAGGGCATCACCTTATCGCAGTATGTCCCCTGGTCGGTCATGAAGGAGGTATGCTCCTCATCTTCAGGGTGCATCTGGATATGGTTGTAACCGGAGTAGGCATCAATGAAGCTTAGGAGCTCATGCCCAGACGTAGAGTCCACAAGCTGATTAATCATGAGGAGAGGGAAGCTATCCTTTGGGCAAGCCATATTTACGTTGGTGAAGTCCACACACATTCGCCACTTGCCATTGCTCTTTTTTAGTAGCACGACGTTGGATAACCATTCTGGATATTGTACCTCTTGAATGAATCTGGTGTGCAGGAGTTTTTTCACTTCTTTCCTTATGGCTATTAGCTTCTCGACAAAATGGTTCCTACACTTCTACTGATCGGGCTTGTGGCCGGAACTGAGGCCCAGCTTGTGGACGATCATTTCGGCCAGTATCCCGGGTATGTTGGTAGGAATCCAAGCAAACACGTCGGAGTTTGCCTTCAGGAAGGTTATTAACCGATCACATTCGGCAGGCAGGAGAGAGCTGCCCACATGGGCGCACTTTTCTGGCTCGGCAGGATTTAGGGGGATCACTTCGATAGCTTCTCCCAATTGGGCTTCTTGTAGCAGGGCTTTGTCGAGGAGGTCAAGCTTGGGTCGTCACACAAGGTCTTCGTCTGGGCAGTCTGATGCTATGGGGGTGACCTAGGACAGGTAGCATGTTCGTCCCTAGGACAAGTATTTTCCCTACACCGCACGGGGTGAAAAACTTCACATTCAGATGAGGGATCGACGTTACAGCCCCGAAGGTTGTGAGGAACGGTTTGCCTAGTATAGCATTATAAACAGACGGTAGGTCGAGACAAGGAACGCTAGCTCTCACGTTACAATGCTCGGGTAAGTTCCCATTGTGACCTCTAACAGGATTGTCCCCTACACGGGGACTGGCTCGTTGTCCAAGCCGTACAGAGGGCCATCGGCCGCTCTCAACTGACCCTGCCTTAATCCGAGCTTAAAAAAGGTATTGAGATACAATAAATTTTACGAGCTTTCATTATTAATGAAGACTCGTTTCAGCTGGTAATCAATCTTACTATCTGAAGCGAGGGCAGATACAATAAGGGGATCAGTATGAGGGAGGGTTACATGAGCCATATCGTTACTACTAAAGTTAATGAATCACTTCTATCCCCTATCTTCGCTCTCTTGTTGCTAGAAGTTGGTTCCTGCTCCTTTTGCCTGGCATCCCTGGCGATTGCAATGGAGATCATGTTGATGACACCGACAGCTATATAGCCCGAGGGGCTCGCTGGCCTCACCCTCCGATGTTGCGGTGGCTTACCCCGAACCTTTCACGAACCGCTTAAGGTGCCCGCGGTGGATTTGATCTTCTATTTCTTGCTGCAACGTCCTACAGTTCTCTGTAAAATGTCTGAGGCAACGATGATACTGGCAGTACTTCGTCTGATCGCTACCACTCGGGCCTTTTGGCGCTTTCGGCCATTTGAAGAACTTTTCATCTTAGATCTGCATCAGGATGTTCATGCGGGTATCGTTTAGAGGAGTCAGGGACATCTGTCCATGATCCTTCCTAGATCCCGACGAAGGGTGTGGCTGCTTGCGGCGCTTCGGGAAGCGATTACCATCACCGCTCCTCTTTTGCCCATTGGTAGGCCGGGGAGCTTCCGGGGGGCGGTCTACGCATTCAGGGCGCTTCGCCTCATTTGCCTCCTCTGCTGTGATATAGACACGGGCGATGGCCTCGGCCTCTCGGAAGGACTGAGGGCGCTGGTGTGACAGGTGCTTGAAGAAATCCCCTACTACCAACGTAGCAACGAAAGCATTGAGCTTCAGTTTTTCAGAGAGCTGGGGGGTTCGACGTGCCTCGGTGATGAAGCGGTTGAGAAATCATTTCAGACTCTCGTCCGACCTCTAGCGGAGGCAGACCAGGTGCCACAGCTGCCCCTCTTCTCTTCGGTTGGAGGTGAACTGGCTCAAGAAGCTGTCAGCTAGCTCATCGAATGAGCGGATAAAATTTGGTGGGAGGCTGTGGAACCAGAGCAGTGCGTCTCCCCTAAGGGTGACGGGAAAGCACAGGCACATCATGGCCTCGCTTGCTCTCTGCAGGGACAAATGGGTGCGGAAGCCGTTGAGGTGGTCCGTTGGGTCCTTACTTCCGTCGTACCCTTCTAGGACGGGGTAGTGGTTGGTCCGCAGGTCCATGGCGAAAGGTGACCTTCGAAGGTCAGCGGAGGATTGTGCTAGTCTCTCCTTATGGAGGAGATCCCACAGCACATTGACTTTCTCTTCCATCGGAGGGTTGGACACCCCTCTCCATGCATTGATAATGTCGCGGAGCTCCGTGTGGTCCTGAGGGCATGGCTGGATCTGTCGGTGGTGGCGGATTTCCGTACGGTCGGGTCGCTCATTGTTGGTGCCTGCGGCGGTCGGCCTCCGTTGGGCGCGGGAGTTACGGGGGTTACGCAATTCAAGGCTTTCCCTCCGATCATCCTAGATGGGGTGGCTTTCATCTGCAGTCTGGTCCCTGCTGCCGGAGGTTGCCTGAGCCTCGGCGTCGTCAAGTCGATCGAATCTTTTCCTAAGGGTTGCCGCCCCATTCCTCCTTCGCCCGGAGGAGGACGCCTTGGATGCTGGAGGTGCAACCCCCACCCAAGGGGTACTCGTCCGATTGCAGAGGGCCTGGAGTACCAGCCTCATGCTGCCCATGTCTGCAACCAGGCGGTGGACATCGGGCTCTGGGCGGGTATCCGCGTGGCTCCCCACAGAGGGTTCTTCGCTGTGAACGATGATGTTTATTGCTGGGGCACTGGCTTGCGCCTTGGTGTTCACTATTCTTGATGTTTTGGAATGAAGGTGAGAAAAAGACGTTAGGCTTTCGTCCCGCTTTCCGCAGACGGCGCCAATATTGCGCCCTGATTTCTCGGTTATCGTATGGAATAGGGAACCTTCGGATTCCTTGTCTTTCTGAAGCATACGTGGAAGGGTCCGGTCTCCGTCCCTATTAACTTGAGGCCTGCACAACACAATCAACAAATAAGAGGTCAGAGGTCTGACGGGATTTCTCCCACCAAGGCCACTTCGACGCTCAAGTCAGCAAATCCTCGCAATGAACCAAAATGGGATGCACGCTAAGAGGTGCGCAGTAGTATGTTGAAAATGCGTGGATGGTGTGTGTTTGTTTATGCGAGAGAGAGTAAAGAGCGGGTGGTGGGAGGCCGGACTCCCCAGGTGCACCGCAGCGGATGGCTCACTTCCTGTCGCCCGAATAGGCTCAAGAGTTTGGATCCAGAGGTTAGCTGGTAAGCTTAAGGCTTGTGACGCAGAGTCGATCATCTTGGATCCGATCATCTCTCTTTGTTTAAGAAGAGGGATTTTATAGGCTCCCTGACGGGGATTTTGGGCGTGAGAACTTCTATCGCTAGGGTTCGTTGGTCGCCGATCGCTGTTGGAGATTGCCAGCATGTCAGCTATCGTTTTGCGGTGGAAAACAGACTACCGGGCGTTGCTGGCCACGCTTGGTCTCCCTATTGAGCTAGGATTGGTGGGCCACCTATGGTGGCCGCCTGAATCGTAGTTGGCAGCGTTGACCGTTTCTCCATTGGCTGGTTCATCTTACTCTTTTACCGCTTTCCGGCAGCCGCACTAATGATCTGCAAGAAGCGCTCGTAGGCTATTGTTGGTGGGCCACCACATAGGCATCTCGTGTAGTTGGGTTGGGCTTCAAATTTTCTTGGGCTTTAGCACTGGATCCAACAGTTTGATATAATTGACTAATATTTTATAGATATAATCAATATATATGAGATTTTTAAGCCATTAAAGTAA
>JAODPA010023211.1:0-12868 GCA_025585075.1 Nepenthes mirabilis | reverse complement strand
CAAGAGGGCGAGGACTGTTACTGTGCCGGAGTCCTTGGAGACGGAAGGCCCTGCCCTGGCGTCCTCATCTGGTAATCCTGCTGGGTCCTCGGGGACAATTCTCCCGTCTTTGGAGATTTCGGGCGTCCAGCCCCTTTGTGATGATCCAGTTCCTGCCGTTCCAGTGGATTTTCCCTCCGAGGATATGGCAGGCACGAGCCCTTCTGCGGGCGCAGAGAGGGAAACGACGGTTGAAACAGCCCGAGAGGAGGTGGAGGCCGAGGAATTTGTGGCTGGTCTGATGTCCTCGGATCATTCTGAGCATCCCGTTATAGTCCAAGTTCATTCTGGTGAGTCTCGTGAAGAAACTGAGGAGGAGACGGCGGCGCCTCTTATTGCTGTCGAGTCCTTGGGCGCCACTCCTCACGCTGATGTTTCTATACCTCAGTCAGAGGTTGAGGTTTCTGTGGTGCCTGTCCGTGAGGCCCAACCGTCCGAGACAAGTGGGGAGGCCTCTGTAAGCGGCGACTTGCTCATTTCCCAGGTACTTTCATCGTTTTTTGAGCGTCTTGGCCTTCTGCTTTCTTCTTTCTTGTTTTCATGGCTTTTGCTCTTCGATGCAGCTTCAAGATGTGGCTGGAAAGATAGCCTCCAAGATGGAGGTCCTGAGGACTGCCAATGAGGTTGCCCAAAGGTCAGTAACGGAGCTCGCTGAGGCTAGAAGTAAGATAGCCTCGTTGGAGAAAACTGTGAAGCTCCAGCGGGTTCAGCAGTCAGTGCTTCAAGAAAGGCTGTATCTTTTGGAGGAGAGGCTGAGGATGTCCATTTCACCCGCGGAACTTGGGCCTTTATTGGAGAGCAGGTACTGGGACGGCATTAACATGTGCCACCGAGTAATCTGTCATATTCATTCGCGGTTCCCTGCCGCTGTGCTTGATCCCCGGAATGCCAATGCTTTGACCGCAGAAGATTTATATGGGATTCGCGGGAGGCCTTTTCCTAGCTCCTCTCAGCCAGGGCCGCCTCGTCACCCTCTTTCTCCAGGGCAGTCTGGGCCCTCGGATCCGGCGGAGCCCCCAGTGCTTCACGAAGATCAGCCTCAACAGGCTGAGTTCTCGGGGAGCCAGCCCCCAGCGTCTTAGGATGTGCATATGTGTCATTTTCTTTTTCCTTTATTTTTGATATGATGTACATGCGCCAGTTGACGGAATAATACTTAAGCCTTTTGACAACGCCTGGCTGTGTGCCCTTCTTTTTTTTTTTTGTCACGCTTTCGTTAAGCTTTGTGCTTGGATAGGACTTAGCGTTTTGATTTCGACCTCTTGGTCCGCTCGGACGGAACCGAGTTTCATTATTCGACCTCTTCGGCCGCTCGGACGAAACAGAGTTTTTGGTGCCTGACCTCGAGGGTGGGCCATTTGGAAAGCTGCTGGAGAAGGAAACTACCTTACACAGTTTGGCAACTGGCATCTGCTCCGGAAGGCAAGCCCGCCAAGAATCACAGAGGAAATCACTCATTCCAAAGGAGGGAGATCGCCCTCTCCATTATAAATATGCCCTTGAATTATCATTCAATTACCCACGCTTTCTGTGACAAACTCTCTGAATTACCAACGCTTTCGGCTGTGCAAACACGTACACAAGCAACCCAAAAAAACCTAAGGCATACAAGCGCGCGTCTCACGGCCGTTTACTGCATCCCCACTTTCCAGATTCAAAAGGGCATCCTCGTCTCTCTTTCATCTGGAAAACACACTCAATCTTTCGCTTTTTCCCAATTTACAGTTTCATTCTTTCAAAGACTGTTTACTGATTTGAGCGTCGGAATATTTTCAGTGGGATAACTTTCTCCCGACATACTGACCTCCTATTCTGTTTAGTGGTGTGCAGGATCCAACTCAGGGAACGGAGCCGGAGCCAGGACAAGCGAATCGCCCCGAATCTGTTCGAAGTTCGGATCCAAGGACGCATCATTGGCGCCGTCTGTGGGAAGATGCTTACAAAAGCCAACCACAAATCTGCACAAACGCTCTCTTTCACCTTCTGATTTTGCAATGGTGAACACGAGTGCCCAAGTTAGCGATCCCGCTAGAGATGCTGCTAACCCCGACCAGGACCACGCTGCTAGTGCCACGGCCAACGGGCTACGGGCGGAGTCCCACCGTCTTATTTCAACAACTGGTGGAGCAGATGCAAGCCAACAATCGTCTGCTCTAGATACTTTACACTCAGAACAAGCAGCGATTGCAAGCGGCTCCACCAACAGCCATCCTTGCACCTGCCACCAAAAGGGGTGGCCAGAGGAAAAAGAAGTCGGCCAAAGGGCCTGAGAAAGCCGGGAATAATCTGGCTCCAGCGTCCTCCTGCGTTCATGGCCAAAACAGGCCTGAAGAACGCTCCGGGAGCACGTCTCTACGAGAAAGTCCGGAGAGAAGAAATCTCCGATACTCTCGGGCGGAAGACAACAACGCAATCCAGGAGCGAGCCTCCAGGACCGCCAGATCTGCTGGAGGCAGCAGCCAGCTGGCTGCTGGACCCTCTAGAGAGAAGATAGAGTTGAGGGCTTACCTTAACTCCAAATGATAAGTAAACGCAGCTCATGCCGATCCGCGAGTGGACAAAATCTGGAACCGTGTGTTCCAAGATGAGGAGCGTGCCATCGACTTGGACCGATCTCCTTTCATAGTGGAGATCCTGAGTCGTCCACTGCCAACAAAGTTCAAGATGCCATCCCTTGACTCATACGATGGGAGCAGTGATCCGATTGACCACCTGGATCACTTCCGCACCCATTTGAGTCTACAAGAGCTAAAAGACTCAGCGATGTGGCGCTGCTTCCCGCTTACGCTGAAGGGAGATGTCCGAATCTATTTCCATCACCTCCATTCAGGCACCATTAGCACCGTTCGCGAGTTCACAGATCTCTTCCTAGCTCAGTATGCCTCGAGCAGACGGGAAAAGAAACAGCCGTGGCATCTCTCCCACATCAAGTAGAAACTAGGAGAGAACCCACGGCGTTTCCAGGATCGTTTCGTGGCAGAGGCTAGAAGGATTCCCAGGATCACAAGGGAGATGAAACTGGGTAGTTTCATCTCGGCACTGACTTACGGTGACTTTTTCAAGCACCTGGCCCATAAAAACCCTCAGAATTTTTGGGAGGCGGAATCCATCACCCGGGCCTACGCTGCGGTAGAAGAGGCCAACGAGGTAAAATGTCCAGAATGGGCGGATCAGCCTCGGTTGTTCCCTGATAATGGGAAGAGGAAGTACAGCAGTGGAGAACACTCCCACCAGAAGCAGCGCCTGATGGGGCCCCCAGAACGCAGATACTATGGGCCCACCAGTTTCACACCTTTGACGGACACGCGCTCCAACGTCTTTATGCAGATCCGTGGAGAAAAATTCTTGAAGTGGCCAAAATTGCTGAAGAAGGACTCTGAAAACCAGTCAAAGTACTGTGACTTCCATCGCTCTACTGGCCATTCAACTGAGGACTGCAGGACACTGCAGAGGGAGATCGAGGAGCTGATTGGCAGAGGCCACCCGACTAAATTTGTCAGAGGTCCTGAATAGAGCTTTGGAGCGGCTGGCGAGGAGGTGCAGGAGCAGACTCTACCCCGGAACTGAGTTGCAGCGGGGGTGGTCAGCATGGTCACCACCCGACCTACTAAAAACCCATCTGACAGTGAGGAGCAGCAGACTGGGAGGAAGAAATAGCGCATGACGCATAATACTATCAGCTTTAGCGATGATGACTTAGCACATGTAGTGTCCCCCCATGCTGATTTTTTTGTTATATCCACGCTCGTTTTAGACGGTAGTGTAGATTACAAACTGAAGTGAGTGTTTATTAATAATGGTAGTTCGAAAGATTTGGTTTACTTGGATGCGTTCTTCAAACTAGGCTTAAAAAAGAACCAATTAAAAACTGCCGAAGGCCCATTATACGGCTTCAACAATGAGCCTGTGCCCATTCAAGGGACCATCCAGTTAGAGGTCACCTTGGGCACATATTCAAAAATAGCAAGTTGCACTCTCACCTTTCTGGTGGCCGACCTACACTCAGTATATAACGCCATACTGGGCAGACATTGCTTAACAGCGTTCGGGGCAGTTACCTTAATTTCACACATGAAAATAAAGTTTTCAACACCCTACGGTGTCGGAGAGGTGCTGGGCGACCAAATTACCGGACGAACTTGCTATATGTCGCAGATTATCCCAAGTGGCAGCGCTAAAATGACTGGAAAACTCGACCACAGAGACGAGGCTACCCTTCAGCAAGCGCAGTCCGATGAAGCCACCGATCTAATCCCACTAGACCTGGAGAATCCGGAGAAGTGCGTACAGATTGGAGGCTCACTCACTGGACCATTGCGCGATGAGCTGATCGCGTTCCTACGAAGGAACACTGACCTTTTTGCTTAGACTTTGGCAGACATGCCTGGAATCCCGACAGAAGTGGTGGTCCACAAGCTGGGGCTTGACTCCGGCTGAAAACCCGTTAGGCAAAAGTGGAAGAACCACTCCGTCGAAAAATTGATCGCCATCCGAGAGGAGGCAAAGAAGCTGCTGGACGCAGGCTTCATTAGAGAAGTCCAATATTCGGACTGGCTCTCTAATGTCGTTTTAGTAAAGAAAAGCAACGAAAAATAGCGAATGACGTCAACAAAGCCTACCAAAAGGATAGTTTTCCTTTGCCCAGGATCGACCTATTGGTTGACTCAACGGCTGGACATGAGCTACTCAGTTTCATGGATGCCTATTCGGGTTACAACCAGATCCGGATGAGTTCCGAGGACGAGGAGCACACTTCATTTATGACCGATCAGGACACCTACTGTTACAAAGTAATACCTTTCAAATTCAAAAATGCTGGAGTAACCTATCAACGGTTGGTCAACAAGATGTTCGAAAGACAGATTGGTCGCAACATGGAAGTCTACGTCGACGACATACTCGTTAAGAGCAAGGTCACTAATGACTACATCCGCGACCTGGAAGAGTCGTTCGAGATGCTTCGTAATTATCACATGAAGTTGAACCCAGCTAAGTGTGTATTTGGAGTGGCTTCCAGCAAATTCATGGATTTCATCATCTCCCAACGAGGGATTGAGGCAAACCTAGAGAAAATCAAGGCGCTCGCCGACATGGCGCCATCGCGAAATGTAAAGGATGTCCAGCGACTAACTGGACGGCTGGCAGTACTGTCCCGCTTCCTTGCGAAGTCTGGCGACAAGTGCCAGCCCTTTTTCAAGGCCCTTAGAGGAACAAAGTCCAACGGGTTCCAATGGACAGCGGATTGCCAAACTGCTTTCGAGGAATTGAAACAGTATCTAGCCAGCCCGCCATTGTTGGTGTCACCCAAGGGCGGAGAAGAGTTATATCTCTACTTAGTGGTGTCAGAAACATCGCTCAGTTTTGTCCTCGTGCGTCAGGATTCAGGCGCTCAGCGGTTGGTCTACTACGTAAGTAAAACGTTGACTGGCCCAGAGACCTGATACTCATGCGCAAAAAAGTTGGCCTTGGCCCTAATATTCTCTGCGTGAAAGCTAAGGCCCTATTTTCAGGCCTATCGGATAGTGGTCCTCACGGACCAACCTTTGAAAACCATACTGCAGAAACCCGATGTTTCCGGACGGTTAGTTAAATGGGCTATCGAATTGGGCGAGTTCAACATCGAGTTCCAGCCCAGGCCTGCTGTAAAGGCACAGGTGCTGGCTGACTTCATTGTCGAGACTACAACCCCAGTTCTCAAGGAACAGTCCAAAGAAAACATGGAACTACCTATCGGAGTTTCGGAATGGATACTCAACGTAGACGGATCGTCTACTGACACTGGCAGTGGCACTGGAGTTGTCATTGCAACACCCGATGGGTTTGAGGTGAAATACTCCCTCAGAATTGACTTCCCGGCAACCAATAACGTTGTCGAGTACGAAGTCTTACTAGCCGGCTTACGATTAGCCAAAGAGTGCTCCGCCAACAGACTGGCGATTTACAGCGATTCAGTGCTAATCGTTAACCAGGTTAACGGGTGCTTCGAGGCAAACAACCCTCTCTTAGCCAAGTACTTGGCAAAAGCGAGGGAGGCCATCCAGGGTTTCGACAAACTAACCCTGGTTCACGTTCCTCGAACTGAAAACTGGAATGCAGACTAGCTGGCCAAAGTCGCTGCAGCCGAAAACCCAGAACAGTATTCGAGGGACATGTGGGAGATCCCGAATGCTCCCAGTATAGAGAAGCAAGAGGCTATGCAGATTTCCGAAGGGAAAAACTGGATGACACCTTTCCTTAACTACCTGGTGGACGGATCATTGCCAGATGATGTGGAAAAAGCCAAACGGGTCAAGCAGATAACCGGCTGGTATGCTGTGGTTGACGGACGACTGTATCACCGTGGTTATATAATCCCATACCTCCACTGTCTAACTCCTAAGGAGGCTAACTACGCCTAAGGCGAAGTTTACCTCAGGATCTGTGGGTCACACATTGGTGGAAAGAACTTGGCCGTCAAGGTCATGCGCCAAGGCTATTACTGGCCCTCAATGAATAAAGACGCGCTGAAATTTGTGAAGAAGTGTGAAAGCTGCCAGCTTCATAACAACCTTCACCGCCAGCCAACCGTGGACCTAAAGACCCTTCAACTACCCTGGCCCTTCGCGTAATGGAGGCTCGATCTTCTCGGCCTGTTTTCCATTGCCACGGGGTAAAGAAAATTCATCATCGTGGGTATCGACTATTTCACCAAGTGGGTCAAAGCTATCCCACTGGCAAAGATAACAGAGCACAACGCCCTGGAATTCCTCCGCCAGAACATCGTCTGTAGATTCGGTGTCCCCGAGGTCATTGTAACCGACAACGGGACCTAATTCTCGGGCAAGCGCCAAGTATTGCACTAGCCTTGGCATCAAGTTGGTCCACACTTCGGTGGCATACCCGAAGCCAACGGGCAGGTGAAAGTTACAAACCGTACGCTACTCCATGGGTTAAAGATTACGCTGGGGAACGCCGGGGGCTCCTGGGCTAACGAGCTCCCATCCGTCCTCTAGTCTTATCAGACAATCCCGAAGGAACAAACGTATGAGATGCCCTTCAGTCTCTGTTACGGGACTGAGGCGGTAATTCCGGTCGAAATCGGGCTTTCAAGTCTCAGGGTGGTGTCCTTTAACCGACAAATTAACTCCCAAAAAATTAGGGAGCACTTAGACTTGTTAGAAGAAGCCCACGACGCTGCCAGAGTACGGAAAGCAGCCTACCAATATTGGATCGTCCGATACTACAATAAAAAAGTTAAGGAGTGACAATTCAATGTGGGGGACCTGGTCCTGCGAGACGTCGAAGCTACAGGCAAGCTAGCCAGCCGTAACAAGCTCTCCCCTAATTGGGAAGAGCCTTTCCTCGTCTTTGTCGTACTACGAAACGGAGCTTACAAACTCCGGAGCCAGGACGGAAAACTGGTTCCGCGGACTTGGAATGCCATCCGCCTCAAACGATACTTCCAGTAGCGGAGAGAGGTACGTAACTGCATTATTGTGTACATTCGCCTGCTTGTTTTAATTTTGTAAAAAATAAGTGTTTACTTAGCATCCCTCCTATATGCGTGTGCATGTGTTTCCTTTGCAGGATACTCGACTTAGACTGTCCCAAAGTCGGGAGGGTCTTCACCCTCTCGTTAAACCCTGGTCACCCAGGCGGTCAAAAGCGGTCGAACTTAAACCTCGGTCATCCGAGCGGCCCGTTAACGGTCGTATTTAAACTCTAGTCATCCAGGTGGCCAAGATAAAAACAAAGTATAAGTTATCAATACAAGAAAGAAAAAAGTGCAAGGAAGCCATTACAAGAACCATACCTCACAGAGTCTCCTCGTGGGCATCTCAGGCCTAGCCTCCAGGCCTGGCCTAGGTGGCGGTGGACCCGGAACACCCTCTTGAGCAAAACTCGCAGCTGCCTCATCAAGAATGCGCTCCACAAGCTCATAATCCTCACCCACGGCTGCTGCAGGCTCCTATCTTGCAGTCTCTGGAGTAGCTGCTGTGAGCCCCTCTCTTGCAGCCTCTGGAGTAGCTGCCGCAGGATCCCCTCTGGCAGCCTCTGGAGCAGCTGCTGAAGAGTCGAGCCCCACTGTTGGCTCCGCAGCATTAGTTCGCGTGGCCGTTGCCGGTTCACAAACTGGCTCCTCTAATAACTACATCCATACAGCACCCAGAACCACTCGTGACGCGGGCTGTGTCAGGATGACTCCTCCTACTTCAACAGGCCAACCCTCGGGGTCTTTTCTCGTCCTGCAGAGCTACCAGCGCCATTGCAAATTCCGACAGCGACGTAATCAACGAGTGACGATGACAACGAAGGCGTCTCCAGCACCTTCTCAGGCAGTGGGCCGATGAACCCTTTGTTGGTGTGTCGCATGCGGATGATTACGCCCCTGGAATCTTCAGGGTTCATCATCCTCACCGGAGGCCTCGGTTTTTGAACGGGGATGGCGGTCCCCAGTTTACTTTCTTGGTCTCCGCCCGGGAAACCAAAAAATCCCGCTTAAACTCGTCGGGATTCTCGTGAATCGCCTTAGTCAGCCACTCGTAGGCTGTCGTATCCGCCGTGGTTGTGTCCCAAAATATGCCTCCGGAACCTGACCCCATTCCCTCATAATGGGCGAGGCCGTCCCCACACTCACGAAGAAGAATCGGTTTTTCAATTCTTCAACGAGTCGTGTATGGCTTTGTTTATTTTTAGGCCGGGAAGGGGAACGAGCGATATCCACTCTCCCTGTTGGTTTTTTTTAAACAAAATCCTAACTGCGGACATCCTAAACTTCTTGCCACGTTTTCGAAGAAAAATGCACATAGTACAGAGGTACCTCACGGCATTGGCCTGAAGCTGGGCGATCGGGACGCGTAGAGCCTTCAGAAAAGACTCCAAGTCTTCCGGCAAAGGGAGGCGGAGGTCGCTACTCAGGTGGGCCTCATAAATAGTAATATGCCCCTCTGGTGGAGCATAGGCCCTGTCGTCCTTTCTTGGAACTCTCCACGTAATCTCCTTCGAAATATTAAGCTCGACGCACAAAGTTTTAATGTCGTTCTCTCTCAAAATGGAGGCGAAGTCTGTGACGGAGGCCATGGTTATAGAGAGAGTTAGGGTTTCTGAATGCCTCTGAAGATTGGGAATGAAGAAGACGAAGGACTGAAAGTGTAAAGGGTTTCTAAGTGTGGAAGGCAAACTTAAGCGCCTAGCAAAAAACCCCTCATTAAGGACACCATCACTCCTGCCACGTATCGCCCCTCTACTTGGCTCTACAAAATGTGGATCTCTGACGTATTAATAGCTAGGATATCCACCCAACAAAAGGGAGACATGTGTCGTTTTCTGGGCTGCAACCGGCTGATGGCCACATAGGCCTGGCAGAAATCTTTTTTGAAACAGACCAAAATAGTCAACAATTTTGGTCAATATTGTCCTCCAAAATTAACCCAGACGGTCAACAATTTCGGTCAATATTGTCCTCCAGAATTGACCCAAACGGTTAGCAGTTCTGGTTAATATTTTTTCTTCCGAAATTAATCAAGACGATCAATAATTCTGGTTCTCCGAAATTGACCAAGGCGGTTAACAATTCTGGTTTTCCAGAATTGACTAGGACGGTCAACAATTCTGGTCAAACCCTCCTCAACGCCTTTCATGGGGTCCTATGGGATCCTTAAACACCCAAGAAGCAATAAGGGGCATCCCATCATGAATATGCCGCAGGCCAGAATTTTGGCCGCCGGTATAGGGGGCTAGTGATGGGTCTGCCAAGAATGGGTTGGTCCAAAGTCAACGGAAGCTCAAGAAGGGCGGTCAACTCTTTAACGACCCAGTTGGAGAATAGGCCCAAGAGCTGAAAGGCTCGGGATGGTCAACACTGGCGTTGACCTTTCGGACGGCACACTCAGGCGGTCAACTCAGACGTTGACCACCTGCACACAGCACGTTGGGCCCAAAAGAGGTTTTTCTATAGTAACGAGCCTAATCCACCCGAGCAAATGACCCATCAGGCAACCATGCTGACCCGGAGCGTCCTCTCGAGCCAAACTCGCAGCTGCCTCATCCAGAATGCGCTCCACGAGCTCATCATCCACACCCACGGCAGCTGCAGGCTCCTCTCTTGCAGTCTCTGGAGCAGCTGCTACAGGCTTCTCTCTTGCAGCCTCTAGATTAGCTGCCTCAAGATTCCCTCTGGCAGCCTTTGGAGCAGCTGCTGAAGTGTCGAGCCCCACTGTTGGCTCCACAGCAATAGTCCGCGTGGCCGCCGCCGGTTCCCAAACTGGCTCCTCTAATGACTCCATCCACATAGCACCCGGAACCATTCGTGACGTGAGCTGCGTCATGATGACTCCTACTTCAACAGGCCAACCCTCAAGGGTCTTTTCTCATCCCACAGAGCTACCAGCTCCACTACAAATTCCGACGACGACGTAATCAACGAGCGACGACGACGACGAAGGCGTCTCCAGTACCTTCTCAGGCAGTGGGCCGATGAACCCTTCGTCGGTGTGTCGCATGCGGATGATTATGCCCCTAGAATCTTCAGGGTTCATCATCCTCACCGGAGGCCTTGGTTTTTGAACAAGGGATGGCGGTCTCCAATTTACTTTCTTTGTCTCCACCCGGGAAACCAAGAAATCTCGCTTAAACTCGTCGGGATTCTCATGAATCGCCTTAGGCTGCCATCTCCGCCGTGGTCGGCATCCCAAAATATGCCTTCGGAACCTGGCCCCATTCCCTCGCAATGGGCCAGGCCGCCCCCACACTCATGAAGAAGAATCGGTTCTTCCAGTTCTTTAACGAGTCGTGTATGGCTTTGTTTATTTTTAAGTCAGGACGGGGAACGAGCGATATCCACTCTCCCCCTTGGTTTATTTTGAACAAAACCCTAACTACGGACATCCTAAGCTTCTCACCACACTTTCGAAGAAAAATGCACATAGTATAGAGGTACCTCACGGCATTGGCGTGAAGCTGGGCGATGGGGACGCGTAGAGCCTTTAGAACATACTCCAAGTCTTCCGGCAACGGGAGGCAGAGGCCGCTCCTCAGGTGGGCCTCATAAACAGTAATATGGCCCTCCGGTGGAGCAAGGCCCTGTCGTCCTTTCCTGGAACTCTCCACGCAATCTCCTCATAAACAGTAATATGGAGGCGAAGTCTGTGACGGAGGCCATGGTTATACAGAGAGCTAGGTTTCTTAATGCCTATGAAGATTGGGAATGAAGAAGACGAAGGACAGAAGGCGTAAAGGGTTTCTAAGTGTGGAAGGCAAACTTGAGCGCCAAGCACGAAACCCCTCATTAAGGACGTCGTCAGTCCTGCCACGTGTTGCCTCCCTACTTGGCTCTGCAAAAGGCGGATCTCTGACTCATTAATGGCGATGATATCCACCCAAAAAAAGGGAGACACATGTCGCTTTCTGGGCTACAAATCGGCTGATGGCCACGTAGGCCTGGCAGAAATCTTTTCCAGAACTGACCAAAACGGTCAACAATTTTGGTCAATATTGTCCTCCGGAATTGACCCAGATAGTCAACAGTTTTGGTCAATATTTTTTCTTCTGGAATTAATCAAGACGGTCAACACTTCTGGCTCTCCGGAATTGACCAAGACGGTCAACAATTCTGATTCTCCAGAATTGACTAGGACGGCCAACAATTCTGGTCAAACCCTCCTCAATGCCTTTCATGGGGTCCTATGGGATCCTCAAACACCCAAAGAGTAATAAGAGCATCCCATCATGAACTTGCCGCAGGTCAGAATTCTGGCCGCCGACATAGGGGGCTAGTGATGGGTATACCAAGAATGGGTTGGCTCAGAGTCAACGGAAGCCCATGAAAGGCAGTCAACTCTTTAATAGCCCAGTTGGAGAATAGGCCCAAGAACTGAAAGGCTCGGGACGGTCAACGCTGGCGTTGACCGTCTAGGCGGCCAACGCGCACTTGGGCGGTCAACTCAGACGTTGACCGCCTGTACACAGCACGTTGGGCATAAAAGAGGCTTTTCTATAGTAACGGACCTAATCCACTCGAGCCCATGACTCATCAGGCGGCCAGCAGCGGCACCTCTGGCATCTTCCACGATCCCAGCTGGCACCCGAAATTGATATTGACAAAATTGGCGTCCTTCACGTAAGGAAGGCGTCGAATTTTTCCAATATCTTGCCCACTGGGGATTCTAACGGTAAAGAACGCCAAAGGAAGGTGGGCCATTTCGAAAGCTGCTAGAGAAGGAAACTACATTGCACAGTTTGGCAACTGGCATCTGCTCCAAAAGGTAAGCCAACCAATAATTGCAGAGGGAATCACTCATTCCAAAGGAGGGAGATCGCCCTCTTCATCATAAATATGCCCTTAAATTATCATTCAGGGCATGCTCTCAATTACCCACGCTTTCTGTGACAAACTCTCTGATTTATCAACGCTTTCTACTGCGCAAACACGTGCACAAGCAACCCAAAAAAACCTAAGGCATGCAAGGGCGCCTCTCACGGCTGTTTACTACCTCCCCACCTTCCAGATTCAAGAGGGCATCCTTGTCTCTCTTTCATCTGGAAAACACACTCTATCTTTCTCTTTTTCTTAATTTACAGTTTCATTCTTTCGAATGCTGTTTACTGACGTGAACGTCGGAATGTTTTCGGTGGGACAACTTTCTGCCGACACGCTAACTTCCTGTTTTGTTTAGTAGTGTGCAGGATCTAACTCAGGGAACGGAATCGGATCCAGGACGAACGAATTGCCCTGAATCTGTTCGAAATTCGGATCAAAAGACGCATCAATGTGTAAATATATAATAACTCACTTTTCCTTTATGTTTCACGTGCACACTTATTTATGAATTTTTTTTCTTTACTAATATTT
>JAODPA010023201.1:0-12868 GCA_025585075.1 Nepenthes mirabilis | reverse complement strand
TGAATTAAGTTAATTTTTAAAAAAACTAATTAAATAAATATTTATCTAGTGGACCTTAGTGTATTGAGATTCATTGACTAAAATTATAATTATTGCGTCCTCAGATCCTAATTATTGAACGGATTAGGGATCCAAATACTATATGAAACGAGTCCGATCTCCGTATGGTCGAATCTAAATCATGTGTAACATAGCAGTACAGTCAAAAGATTGACGGGACTAGCTTCCTAATATATCCTCCGACGCTCAAGTCAAAATTTTTCTTTTGTAAGAAAATAAATATAGGATGCAGTTTAGAAATTACAGTAACTTTGTGTTTGGGAGCTTGCGCTTTTCCTTGAAGCATCTTAGAGAGAAAGAGAGATATTTTAGTTGCCAGAGAGTGTCCTTTCTTTTACCCTGTTGAATAAAGGGTCTTTTTATAGTTATTATAGAGCAGTTGATTCTTTTCGTCAACTGTCCAAAAAATTATCTGAGAAATCGTTGAATGGATGGAACTTTATCCATATTTCAGTTTCAACTATCCGAGGTCGTTATGTTGAGATGGAGAGAAACCACCCAGCCATTATCTTCAGTTTCAGCTTGTCATCAAATGGATCTTTGGACTAGGCCAAAATCGCTTCTTGAGCTTCTCTGATAAATGGGCTAAATTTTAGAAATGGGCTTTCTTATTGGGTTATTGGTGTCAGTACCCATCACTAACTCCTCATACTAGAAAATCTGAAACTCAACCTTCTAGGATAAATTTCAAAGGTAAGCTCTTATTTGGACTTGTATTCTTATAGTGAGTTGTGATCTTTTTGCTTGAGGAATAACTGCAACTGTCTGATGGCATATTTTCTTTTTCACAGTAAGCCTTCAACTATCTGAGGACATTGCTTGAATCCAACTCTTGGCTAAAATATGTTCGAGGACATGGTTTTAGTCCGAGTCGCTGGCATGTGCCATCTATTAAAGCATTAAATGCAATCGACATACCTTGAAAATGTAACAGCTATCATTATTTCATGTCCAGTGAAAGGCTGACACATGCCCTAGCTATGATGACGCGCGTCCTTTGAATTCAACTGACATTTCAAATGAATCCCTTATTTGCTGGGATTTCCTTTGATTGTGTTTGCCTTTCTCTTTCGAACATTTGAACTTTCATTTTCATCTTCATCTTCTACTTTCATAGACTTCCTTGCAATGGCTCCAGGAGTTAAAGATATTGCCTATTCTCTTTCTCATGAAGATGTTCAGGCTATTCACACCAAACATAAAATTTCAAGTTCAAATGCCTTCCTATTTCCTGGTGCTGATGATGAACTTGCTCTCTTCCAGATGGGTTCGTCACCGTGTACAAGACCCATTTGAAAGGAGGTCTTCGATTCCCCATGGCGTTGGAGCTTTATCAAATAATGAAGGCCTTGGAAGTTTCAGTTTCCAGACTACAACTAAATGCTGTGAGGTATTTGGTTTCTCTTTATATCTTTGCACGTTATCACAACTAAATCTTTGATAGTGTAACGATTAAGCTTATTTTGAGATTCACTCACAGGCAGGATTGGATTATAATCACCTCTCGTCCTAAGTTTGTTGACATTAGTAGTGGTAATCCTGACTCCACCAAATGGTGAAAGAATAGATATATTTTTTTTGTTGTTCCTTATGAGTGGGGAGTTTCAAATGAATGGGAAAATGTAGCATCAGGTCTCTGTGTTGATGTAACAAAGAAAGAAGAAGAAGCAGCAAAAAAGTTCACCGATTCAATTCAAGCTAACCTCGGATCATTTAATGAAAACAAAAAGAACCGATGGTTAAGGAGTGAGGCATTTGAAAAGGCCAAGTGGGATCATCAGCCTGAGGGCTCAAAAATTTCCACTTCTTCAGTGGCCAAGAAAAAGAAAATGAAGAGGAAAGAAAGGCCACTGAGGATAGGAGAGCCATCCAATAGGGCAAAGGAAAGCCGTCGGATGGAGACTTCAAAATGGCTGGAGATTAGAGTTGAGACGTCCTCTTCTGATGACGATGAAGCTGTCATCGAACAATTGGTGAAGAAGAAGAGGTCTGTGAAAACGGTCTCAATAGAAGGCATTGAGGTGGTCGATCCCTTAACAGGCAACGAGTCTATTGCTCATCCTTTTTTGTCGGAGGGCGTAGATGTAGGGCCACTTGTTGTTTCTTCATCTCTTGAGGAGCCCTTACCTGACCTTCCGACCACAGTTTTTTGAGAAGCCTCAGATATCGTTGTTGAAAATCAAGCCGAGGACATAGCTGAAGTTCTGGCCGAGCACATTGAGGTTGAGGAAGAAATAACGGCAAATAAAGTGCCCAATTCTAAGCTCCTTTACCTTGCAGTCTAAGTATATAAGGAGAGGGATTTTATCGGGGGCCCTTCAGATGGCCATGACCAAGGAAATTTTTGGAATTCCAGAGGCTTCATTTGTGGATCAAGTGGAAACTAGGGCTGAGTATTATTTTGAAATAGCTAAGCCCCCAATGTCAGTTGTTCATGAAGCAACTCATGAGTCTGAGGTCATGGTTGAAGCTCTTGAGTTTGAGGCAATTGTTGAAGCTCATGAGGCCGAGGAAATTGTTGAAACTCATGAGACCGAGGAAGTGACTACTGTTGTGGATGTCGCTCAAATGTCGTGACTTTTGGAGTCCGACGTCTAGAGAAAGGAAGGATTGCCAAGGAGCTGTCCCTTTTCAAAGGTACTTTTCCTTAGTATTTTTAGTTCCTTCACTTTAATTAATGGTCTATTAACTGGCTTTTTTCTTATAGTTGCGTGAGTTGATCGGCTGATTTACTCCAATTATTAATGAAGCCGCCCAATCTTATGTAGATTTGGATACCTTCTAGGCCTTAGAAGACCATGCCAATCGTCTTGAGTGTGAGCTTGCTGAAACCAAGAATAGGATTTCTTTGCTTGAGGAGTCGCTGATGATCCAGCAATAGCAGCATGTCTCCCTTCGGAACAAACATCTTCATTTAGAGGACGAGCTTAGGACCTCAATAAAGGCTTAGGATATCAGATTTTCACTAGAGCAAAAGTACTGGGATGACATCGGACTTTGTCGATGCACAATTCGCTTATTAATTCCAAAGTTTCCTCTTTCTCACTTTCATCCGAGGAATGCCAATGCCGAATATAAAGTAGATCTGATTAGCTGCTCGGAAGAGGACGAAACTCTAGATCCTTTTAAGTCAGGAACTTTCGGGACTTAATTTTTTAAAAATGTATATTCATTGTATGAATAATATGCATTCATTAATTCAGTCTCTCTCTTTCTCTTTCTTTGGTTTGTTTATAGGTTAGGTTTCTTTTTTGGACATATCATAAGGATGTTCTATCCCTTATAAGCTAAATGTCCAAACCTAACGACCATGGTTGGCTGATGATGCTTTCTCTAAGGTTTATACATTCATGTCATTTAAGCCCCCTAAGTTTTAAGACTCAACATCTTATGGGTTGCTTGGTGCTCTTGCCAAATTTTAAAGTCCGACTTCTAATGAGCCACTTGGTTTTACCAAGTTTTGCTAGCTGTTCTAAGGCAGCTCCGGGAACAAGTGAAAAAGAATACTTCACTTAGGGGCAGCTTAGATCATGTAATTTTATGAGATGACATGCAATCATTCAAATGAAATGTAAGACAAAGAATAAATAAAAGAATTTATTTTATTAATTAAAACGTGATACAAGTATATTAAATAATGCAACCACCCTTACCTGACTACTTATTTATTGATAATATTTTTTGAGGTGAGAAGCATTCCATATCCAAGGGACTAGTTTGCCATCTTGGGTGTGGAATTTGTATGCTCGATTTTGAATGATAGCCGAGACTAGGAACAACCCTTCCTAATTTGAAATAAACTTGTTTCGGTTGATATTTTTTCCTATGGCCTCAATACTTCACAGTACTAAGTCTCCTATTTTAAATTGACATACTTTCACATTCTTATTGCAAAATTGGCAATTCTCTGCTGATACACTGCTGTCTATAATCTTGTCATGTCTCGGGCCTCCTCAAGTATATCAAGGTTCTCTTGAAACCTCAGTGTATTGTTGTTTAGGTTGAAACTTTCAACTCGTAAGTTGGGCAGTCCAACCTCTATTGGAATAACTACCTCAGCCTCATAACATAGGCTAAAGGGCATTTCTGGTGTTGTTCTATATGACCATAAAATCAACAGAAGTTCATCTACCCATGAGCCCCCAGTATGTTCTAACTTCGTCTTCAATATATGTAATATCGTGCCGTTGGTAACTTCCACTTGTTCGTTACTTTGTGGGTATACAACTAATGTATGAACCAACCTTATTCTTAGGTTTGTATAATACTTGGTAAACCGCTTACCAGTAAATTGGGTCTCATTATTAGTTACAATATATTATGGAATACCAAACCTGCATACGATGCTTAGATAGACGAACTCTATGGTATTCTTCTCGGTTATATGAGTTAATGGTGTGGCCTTAAACCACTTTGTGAAGTAGTCAATCCCGACAATGAAGAATTTTCTTTGCCCAGAAGCTATCGGCAATGGTCCAAAGATATCAAGCCCCTATTATGCAAATAGTTAAGGTGATTGCAAAGTTCGAAGTTCTGTGTTAGGTTAGTGGGTGAGGTTCTCATGGACTTCGCAATTTTCACACTATTGTACGAAATTCATGGCGTCGTACTTCATGATTGACCAATAATATCCTTACCTCATTAGCTTAAAAGTAAGATTTTTGCCCCCAATGTCGAATCCACAAATATCAATGTGCACTTCTCCAAGAGTACAATCAGCCTCCTCTGGTGTAAGGCACCGTAAGTATGGAGCAGAAAACCCATGACGGTATAACTGGCTGTCCATAATGGTATACCAACCTGCCATATTTTTTACCTTCTTGGCTTCATTCAAGTCTTCGGGTAATGTTCCTTCGGATGTATACTTTAAATAGGGAGTCATCCAATTGTCCACATTAGTTATCTGTATAACTTCTGGTTCAGGATCATTTATACTGGGATTTTTGAGGATCTCACTCATTCCTTGGGCATACTGCTCAGGGTCTCCAGACACTATTGCCTTTGCTAACAAGTCAGCTTTGCCATTTTCTTCTCTCAGAATATGGACTATGTCCACCTTCTCAGAGGTCGAAGTCAAATTTTGGACCTTTAAGAGGTACTTTGAAAGTTGCAAGCGGCTCACTTCAAAATTTTTCTGGACTTGGTTAACAACTAACTCTGAGTCGCTATAGACAACTAGGTTCTTGACCGAGTATTCTTTTGCCAACCAAAGTCCTACGAGTAGTGCTTTATATTCCACGACGTTGTTAGTTGTTGAAAACCCAAGAATCATTGAATATTTAATCTCTTATCCTTCGGGTGTTCTCAATACAACGCCAACACTATAACCATCTTTCATTAAGGAGCCGTTGACATGCAGAATCCAAACTTGAGGGTTGAGCGGTTCATCATTGTAACATAGGTCTGATGTGTTCAGAATTAAAATTGATGTTTTAACAATAAAATCCGCCAAGGCTGACCTTTCAAAGCAGGCCCCAGACAAAATTTTATGTCAAACTCACCCAACTTAATGGCCAACTTAACTAGTTATTCTGACAAATCTGACTTTTACAATATTGCTCTTAAAGGTTGGTCTGTCAGGACTATAAGTTTATGCACTTGAAAATATGACCTTAATTTTTGAGTGGAATATACAAGCGCTAGAGCTATCCTCTCTGCATGAGAATATCTGATCTCTGTATCAGCCAAGATTTTACTGACATAGTAAGCAGGTCATTACCTGTCGCACTATTGTCGAATGAAGACCAAGTTTAAAGTTGTGTCAAACATAGCGAGATATAAATATAACTCCTCGCCTTCTTAAGGAGAAGTCAAAAGAGGAGGGTTGGAGAGGTACTCCTTAAGATCTCTAAAGGCTGCCTCACAATCGGTCGTCTACTGAAAATTGTTAATCTTAGTCCCCCTTAGAACCTTAAAAATGGGTAAATATTTCTCGGCTGACTTTGTCAAAAATTAAGAAAACACTGTTATTTTTCTAGTCAATTTCTAGACCTCTTTTACTGTCTAAGGTGAATTCATGTTAAGGATGGCCTTAAGCTTCTCAGGATTTGTTTCAATCCCTCGGTGTAAAATGATATAGCCTAAGAATTTTTCAGATGCCACTCCGAACATACATTTTATCAAATTGAGCTTCATCTACTGTTGCCTAAGGACGTTGAATGTCTCTTCAAGATCTCGAATATGGTGGTCAATCACTTTGCTCTTGACAAGCATATTATCCACATAGACCTCCACATTCTGCCCGATTTGAGCTTCAAATATCTTGTTGACAAGATGCTAACAAGTAGTGTCAGCATTCTTCAGTTCGAAGGGTATAACTTTATAACAGTATATTTCTTGGTCTGTCATAAAGGATGTGTACTCCTCGTCCTCTGAGCTCATCCAAATTTAATTATAATCCGAGTATGCATCCATGAAACTTAAAAGCTTATGTCCAGACATTGAATCCATAGGCAAATCAATCCTCAATAGTGGTAAGTTGTCCTTCGGACATGCCGTGTTGACATCTGTGAAATCAACACACATCCTCCACTTTTCATTATTCTTCTTGACCATGACCACATTTATAACCAGTCTAAATATTGAACTTCCCTGATGAACCTAACATCAAGAAGTTTCTTTACCTCCTCTCGAATGGTAATCAGTTTCTCAACCGAATAGTTTTGTCGTTTTTGTCGAATGGGTTTGTGATTGGTATCTAGGTCTAATTTGTGGACCATTACTCCAGTTAGTATCCCCACCATATCATTTGGTGTCTAGGTAAAAACGTCCGAATTCTGTCAAAGGAAATTGATAGGTTGGTCTTAAAATGACATTGTTAAAGAACTTCCTATCTGAAAATACTTTTCAGGATCATTGAGATCCAAAGGAATCTGATCAGTTGATTTCTCAGACTGAGATTGCTACAATGTTATCATATCCAGAAAATCAATGTCTTCAATAGGTTGGGAAAGAGGTATCTTAGTGATTTGGGACAAATAACATGTCCATCTAGCCACTGGATGTGACAGACCGGCCTTATTCCACAGCATAAAGCCGTCGTCAAGACTAAAATCCAAACCTTACAAATAAATTTAATAAATAACATGAGATTAATATAAAAATTTTCTTTTCTTTTACATAGGATTTCATGATGCTGAACTACAAGAGATGCTTTCTAGGCATATCAATCCTATTATCTAAAAAGTAATTACGAAAACATGCTAACATTCAAAAGTTCATAACAACGGAACAATTTTACAAGTTTCCTCAAAACATCAAAAGGAAAATAAATAAAGCTCTTCATTGATCAGCTCTGGTCATCTATATCGTTTAGCTACCTCATATGGTCTTACTCAACTTCGTCCTCCATAAGCCTTTCTTCATCTGAAAATAGCAAGAGTGAGCCACAAAACCCAACAAGATACTCACATGCAAAAACATAAACATATATATAAGCGGATCAAAACAGAGTTTCTTAACATACGAAAATCATCATATCTTTTCTTCTTTATTTCTTATTCTTATTATTTTGTCTGTGCAGAATCTATAAAAACCATTCATAATTTTTATTATCTTTAGGGACCGGATCGGAGCGGACAACATCAAGAACGGGTTGTGTGTAACCCCACAATCTAAGGCCGTATCTTCTTATTATGCTCCCCGAGGCGGGAGGTAATGCCTTTAACCCGACATACGGGGCCGTAGTCCAAAAGTCTTATGCCACCAAAAGTTTCCTCCCGTGGCCCAGGAGGCAATCCTCAAGTGTCACTCCAATATCTTTCATCAATCTTTAACAGCAAGTTTAATGGAAACCCAGTTATTAGTTCATATCTTTTAATGGCCATCTATTATAGTTCAAAAGTCAGAAGTCATAGAGTTTCATTTACTGTCCGGATTACATACATTAGCCTTGTTCTTAATTTCGTCAATTGAAATCCGTACAACTTTTCCTTTAATCATCTTGAAGCCGAAGTTGTTTTCTTAAAAGTTGGAGCTCTTTTCTCAAGAAGACGGAGTTCTTTTCTCAAGAAGACGGAGTTCTTTTCTCAAAAAGGATGGAGTGATTTTCAAAAAGGCAGAATTCTTCTTCTAAAAAGGTCAGAGTTATTTTTTCTAAAAAGGCTGGAGCTCTTTTTAAAAGGACGGAGTACTTTTTCTTCAAAATGACGGAGTTCTTTTTCTTAAAATGACGGAGTGCTTTTTCATCAAAAGTCCGAAGCTTTTTTTTTAAACAGACGGAGTGCTTTTTCTTCAAAAGGATGGAGCTCTTTTTCCTAAACGGACGGAGTGCTCTTTTTCAAAAGGACAGAGTGCTTTTTCATCAAAAACCCGGAGCTCTTTTTCTTAAACGGACGGAGTGCTCTTTCTTAAAAGGACAGAGTTTTTCTTCAAAGGCAGAGTTTTTTTATCAAAAGGGTGGAGCTCTAACACCGGAGTGATCTTTTCTTAAAATTCGGAGCTCTAAAACCGGAGTGATTTTTCTTTAAAATCCGGAGCTATAAAATCGGAGTGATCTTTCTTTAAAATTCGGAGCTCTAAAATCAGAGTGATCTTTCTTTAAAATCCGGAGCTCTAAAACCGAAATGATTTTTCTTTAAAATTTGGAGCTCTAAAATTGGAGTGATCTTTCTTTAAAATTCGGAGTTCTAAAATCGGAGTGATCTTTCTTTAAAATCCGGAGTTCTAAAACCGGAGTGATTTTTCTTTAAAAATTCGGAGCTCAAATTCCAGACATACACATGGCCGGTTTCAAATTCAACTTAGGGCCAGTTTCAAATTCAAGTGCATCATGGCCAGTTTTGAATTCAAGTACTCATGGCCGGTTTCAATTTCAAGTACTCATGACTGGTTTCAAGTTTTTACATGAAGAAGGCCGATTTCGATTTTTAATATAAAGAAGGTCGATTTCGATTTTTTTTCATGAAAAATTACCGAATTCCTTTCTTTTAACAAAACCGGAAGTCTCTTCTTTAAATATGAAATTATCAAAGTTTATATAATCATACATCAAGCAGAATAAAATCGAACATTATGAATATCAGGATTTTTAAACATACAATTCAGAACAATTCTTATTTAAATCAGATGAACAGAACGGATTTCATACATAGAACAAATTTCATATATACAAAACATAATTTCATAAGAATATTTGATATACTCGTATCGCAAACATGCATAACCATGAACTTTAAAACAGGGTTAGTATTCTTGTCTGGGTTTCTTCTACGTTGTCTTGATCTTTTGGCCTTCCTTTACCAGACAACTCTATTACGTGCCTTTTTTTTACTCCTCTAGTTCTTATTTATAGGCCTTAGGTCTAATGACTATTATTAATGATTGGCAATATAGAAAAAATGTTTCTTATTTATGGCTCTACACTTTTTGAAAAGTTTCCTTATTAATTAGATCATTTATGGTTTTACATTTCTAAGGAGTTCATTAATTCCTAATTAACTGAATTTAACGGAATTTAGATGTCTTAATTAATTCCTGATTCACTGAACTTAACAGGATTTAACTTTCTAATGTAAACACATTCAATTTCTTCTACACGACTTCTGGTCAATACCTGTTGAGCGGATTATTAACTTCGATTTTCCCATAATATACTCCGGCCTCCAATACACAAAGCCACTCCGTCCTTCAAGATTACTTCGGCCTTACATTTATATAATGTACTCCGGCCTTCAATGGAACAAAACTCGATTTCACAACATGTTCAAGACCGGTTTTGATTTTCTTTAAAGTGGCTGGTCTTGATAATGATAGAGTCGGACTTGTTTTGCACTAAGGAATAACCAAACTTCTTTTATACTAAGGGGCAAGCCGAACTTCTATTTATCAAGTAAAAGCGAGACTTGATTTTTATCAAGAAAATTCGGACTTCTTTTCGTCATGCAAGGGCCGAACTTGATTTCATCTTAAGGGCGATTTACTTTTTTTATTACATTTTTCGGTCAACTGGCGCTGACCGGATTATAAGGACTTGATGATTGAAATTTCCTATGTTCTAGAATCTGGGCCATTACACTTGATCTTTGAGGACCTCCTCAATTCCAAACGGCGTTGAAAATTTCATCTTCAAATATGGAATAAAAGTTACAGTTCTGAAGGCAATCAAACAAGGATGTTTGAGGATTGTATTATTGACCGATGGGAGGTCCACTACGAAGAAAGAAAGAGTGTTGGAAGCAATCCTTAGGTAAGTCCCTAGAGCGACTACAAGTTGTACAACTCTTTAAACGAGTACTGACTCATTGTCTAGTCCATTAAGGGATCCTTCAGTTGCCTTCATTTGACATTTCCTAAGCCCTAGCTTAAAGTAAGTGTCGAAATAAAGTAAATTGTATGAACTTTCATTATCATTGAATACTCGTTTTAACAGATAGTTTACAATGCCATCAGAAATAAGCGTTGATACAACTGATGGGTTAGAATGTGGGGAAGTTACATGAGTCAAGTCCTCAGTACTAAAACTAATAACTTCCTTTCTATCTTCTATCCTTGACTTCTTGTTGGTAGCGGCCATCATGGAACTTTTTCCAATGTTGCTCTTGGCTGGTCGTATTGATATCATACTCACGACTTCAACTGCCATTCTATTCCTTAACTGATCGACCTCTGCATCATTTGCTCCACCAGCAATCTGTCTAGATGTCTGTAGGAAGTGGTTGAGGTGGCCTTTTCGAATCAACTCTTCAATCTTCTTTTGTAGCGTTTGGCAATCTTCAATATTGTGCCTCCTGCATCGATGGTAGTAACAATATTTTGATTGGTCACCTCCATCAGGATTCTTCAAGGATTTTGGCTATTTGAAGAATTTTTTATCTCGAATTTGTATCAAGATGTCGATGTAGGAGTTATTCAAGGGAGTCAAGTTTAAAGGCCTGAACTCCCTTTGAGCAACTTGCTCTGACTTTTGTAGCTTTTTTAGTCCTCAGGGACCCTGACGGTCACCATTTTTCCTTTTTCCTTCCACCATCCTTAGGTGGGTACTCTATTCTCTGTCTGGCTTCTTCAACCGCTATATATGCCCGAGTAATGGTCTCATCCTCTTTGAAGGTCTGTGAACAAGGTACTTGAAGAAACTACCTCCTTCTAGAGTAGACAAAAATGCAGTAAGCTTAACTTCATCTGTAAGCTTTGGAACCTTCCTTGCCTCCGCAATAAATTGATACAAAAAACTTTTCAAACTCTTCCTAGATCCTTACTTCACACAAGTAAGGCGCCATGGTTGCTTATCTACTCTCCGACTGGAAGCAAATTGGGAGAGGAAGTTTTTTGCCAACTCGCCAAGTGATTGGATTGAATTCATTGGCAGTTCATAAAACCATATCCTTTTGTCACCCTTCGTGTCAAGGGAAAACACTGACACATCGTCACTTTATCTAGGCCTTGAGGCTTAAGTGTGTCCGTAAGTAGTCCAAATGATTCATTGGATCCGTACTTCCATCATAGACATCAAGATTTGACATTTTAAATTTGTGAGGAAGCGGCTTCGTCCTATTCTTTATAGTAAATGGTAATCTGTGTAGGTCAGCTGTTCCTGCCCCAACAACATCTCCAAAAACACACTGCAAAATCTTTTCAAGTTTCTCCTCTATTTGGAGAGGAGTCGTCATCCTCTTTTTATTGAGATAATCTCTTAACTCGTAAAGGTTCTGAGCAGTCTGCGAGGCTAGATGGCTATGACCCTTAGGAGGGAACTCACTGTGAGAAGGCCCTGCTTGACATGTGGGCTCCTGTGAATGTTAAGGATTTCATCTCTCTGGGCTATCCTCCTGAATTATGGAACTTAAGTGACCTTCAAGTTGCGATGGAACTTTGTTGCTCGAGGCAACCTGAATCTCAGGCTCGTTGTACTGGCAAAGTTGCTTTGAGGGGTGCTTTCTTCCCCTATTCCTTTTGGACGTAGTAGTTTGAGATGCCAAGGATGGCGTCCCCTTTGGCCGTTTGTCTAATTGCAATTAAATGGTCTAAATGACTTTCGAAATGTTATCTATCCTCATTGTAAGTGCTCGTACACATGTATTAGGATGGTCGTCCATCCCACTACCCACAGGAGGGTAATTGCCACATGAAGTAGTATTTCTGACAGGGGCACTAACTTGTGCTTGGGTGTTCACCAATTGAAGTTGTTGAAAGTGTGTAAATCAAACTTTTAGTCGATCTCACAAACGGTGCTAATGTTGCATTTTTGACTCCTCATTATTGAATGGATTAGGGATTCAAATGCTGTTTGAAGTGAGTTCAATTTCCGTATGCTTGAATCTTAATCTTGTACAACACAACAATACAGTCAAAAGATTGACAGGACTAATTTCCAGGTATATCCTCTAATACTCAAGTCAATATTTTTCTTTTGTAAGGAAATAAATATAGGATGCAGTTTAGAAATTCAAGTAACTTTGTATTTGGGAGCTTATGCTTTTTCCTTGAATCGTCTTAGAGAGAAAGAGAGATATTTTGGTTGCTAGAGAGTGTCATCTCTTTTGCCCTGCTGGATAGAGAATCTTTTCAAAATTATTATGAAGCAGTTGATTTTTTTCGTCAATTTCCCAAAAAATCATATAGGAAACCGTTGAATGGATAGAACTTTATCCATATTTCAGTTTTAACTGTCCGATGCCGTTATGATAAGATGAAGAGAAACTGCCCGACCGTTATCTTGAATTTCAGTTTATCTTCGGACAGATTTTTAGATTGGGCCAATATAGCTTTTTGGGCTTCTTTGATATGTGGGTTAAACTTTAAAAATGGGCTTTCTCATTGGGTTATTAGCATCAGTATCCGTCAATAATTAATTTGAAAAATTAAAATATTC